>BQNB010081103.1:0-26420 GCA_026074375.1 Tanacetum coccineum
CCCTTTTAATTATTACCGAAAATCAAAAGAACCCTTAACAAGGAATTTATCAATTTCGGTGTGAACCGAAAATGACCAAAACAAAACCCTAGCTTCTTTTAATTATTCCCGTGCGATCCAACCTAAAACCAAACCAAACCCTTGCTTTCCTCGACCTTGTGAAGTATCACGAACAACACTAAAAACCCTTCTAGGGTTCGTCGAATTCAAAACAAGGAAAAAGGGTGAGAACCGAAAACCCTAGCTAACAACTAGAGATATTCGGTGGAGATGTGGAGTGGAGAAAGAATATGAAATCTGATTTCTTTTGTATTCTGTTAGGCGTATGAATGAAATGGGGTGATGTGTTTTTATAGCCTTGAACCTTTCTCATGATAAGAATAGGAGTAAGACTCCAATTCCTATCACAACACCTTATTTTCCTCCCTTATTTCCTTATCATCAACAATAATGAATCTAGACACTCTCTAGATCCTTCCTTTAGGCTGACCCCTCTCTTAGGACAATCTTAGGATCATGTCTAATCATATAATGTCCAAACGGTTTGGTTTAGGAGCTTACATGAAGCATTAAACGTACCCTAAGCGTTTAACGTGTGTGCCCCTAATAGGCTCACACACTTCTAGTCGTACTCGGCTAGTTCAACTCACATATTTCAACAATCATGATTTGCCTCCGAGTGTTTTCCGACTTCTTTAACAACAACACATCATTTCTTTTATTTTCATTTTTAAAGTATATAGTCGTCCAAGTTTTTGTGATGTCGTTGTTCGAATTGCGAGACAAGATTAGAGAATAGAATAAAATATTGGCTCAACCCAATTATGCAAGCTTGGGTCCATTAAGGTTTCGATTTGGGTTATGATTTCTCTTATACTTATAAACATTGATCGAATGGTACAAAATATTATCGGAAGAATTCACCATTCAACAATTGTTAGTATAGAAAATTAGAGAATGATAAGTTTCATTGCCACGCTTTGTACGTTTCGTACATAAATCACGTTACTAAAAAGGTGACGTAAGTTGTAATTTCACTGCCTTATTTATAAATTTAAACATCGCTTAATCAGGACAACTCACATGATGACAATGTGGCAAACAAAAAGAAAGAGTGAACCGGCTGTTTACTTCAACAATGTGGCAAACAAGACGCATGATGACAAAACGTGTAGACATGTTTAGATGGCCATAGTTATTTTTCCATTTGAACGTAAATGAGATTAGTTGGTTACAAGTTGAGGGTCATAAAAAAGTCTCTTAAAGTCCGATGCCAACTTAGTTGTGCTTCAAATGATTTGAATTATTACTTTTAACGATTTACCCTAACTGTCTCAGTTAAGCTGAAGGTTAAGACATGTCTTTCCTCCTTCACTCACGCGTTATAACTAAAACAAACACTGCTATCAGACGTGTAGTTCGTCAACAAAAGAGAGAAGTCGGTCTTCACGTAGACCAAGTCGTGGAAGTAAGAAAAGAAGGTTGTGTGTGTAATCTTGGTTTTTTCTTTGGGATACATTGTGTAATTTTGGTTTTGTGTAGTATATTCTGTGATTTATATTTGGGTGTTGATGTGTGTTATACTATTACACCATGTCGGTGGTGATGTCGGTTGAGAAGAACACCATGTCGGTGGTGATGTCGGTTGAGAAGAAAGAAGCTGACATCGAGTCAATGGTCATTTTTGCACTCGCTAGCACCACCAATCTGATCAACTTTGCGTGTAAATCAAAGAGACAAAGATATGTACATCTGATAGACTATAGGTGATGACTCACCCTCACGCGCCACCCTTATTGTGGATGTCCACCCCTCACGCGCAAGCAAGGTTGCAAAAATCGTGAATCGTTAGCCGGACGGTCGATCACCTTGTAGCTTGTAATCGGTCAAGGCGGGATTAATCGGCGATTAATCGGATTGACATTTCTGAAAAAATTTGGGTATTTCCGGCAAGTTTTGTGTATTTCCGGCTAGTTTTTAATATTATTGGTAAGACTTTTTTCTAAAAAAAACTTGTAATAAACTTAAACAGTTACTATAAGTGATCAAAACAAGTTTATGGTGAGTTTTAGGTACTTCCGGCAAGATTAGAAGGTTTCCGGCAAGTTTGACCACCGTTGACCACTGTTGATCGCCGTTGACCACGGTTGACCTATTTGTTTGACCCTGTTACATTAATCGGCAATGTTGGTGACCTTGTAGCGCGTAATCGGCGATTAATCGACCTTGTTTTGCAACACTGCGCGCAAGCAACATAAAAAGGAAGATAAGTGGTGAGCGGTTCGCCACTTGGATACCATGTATTTATGAGGCTTCACGGGTGTTTAAATTATTGTTTATTTAATTTGTATGTGTGTATGATGTATTTTGTCGGGTATGTTTATATAAAGTGTATTTTTAATGATGACGGGGGAAGTGGTGACCTTTGTAGCCGAAAGATGAAAGGAGTGATAATGTGTTAAATGATAATGTGACGCTAACGTAGATGTAATGGAAATGATGCCCATTATGTGTTGGCTTAGGCGTAATACAACACTTGAGAGTAAGGGTGATCACGGTCCGAAAACCGGACCGGACCGACCAAGACCGGACCGTATCGAAATCGAATTTATCCAAAACGCCGGACTGAGGACCGGACCGAAATGGTCCCCGGTCCGGGTCGGTCCGGTTCGGCCTTCGGTTCGATCCGGTCTAACAAAGCATAATCGCCAAGTTTTTTGTAAGACCGAATCGGACCGACCGGACCTATGATCTAATTTAAGAAAAAACATAGACGGATGACGAGACTGAAATATATATATATATATATATATATATATATATATATATATATATATATATATATATATATATATATATATATATTCGGTCCGATCCGATCGACGGTTCAATATGCTCAGTACTGCTTTAAAGTGTTTACCTTAGCCCCCTTTTGTAAAAAATTACAATTCTTTTGTCAAGCATGCAAAATATAAGGTTTGTATTATATTTCCTGTTAAAAAAAACTTAATCTAACGCATAAAGTTGATCCAAAAGAAACTACTATCCTCATTTGTTTTGCTTGATTATATGCAGTATAAACACAACAGAAACATAAACCAAAACCATAACCATAACCATCAACAAAACAATAATTATTTTCCCAAATATGTATGGCCAATTAATCCGAAAATATCTCATTGTCGTGAAAATGAGCACTGGCCCTAACTTTTTGACTTATTTTTTATATATTTGGCCTCAACTGATTTCATTGTGCGAATAAAGCAATCCAGCTTTTTGTCTGTTTTCTTTAAGATAGATTCTACACTAGAATGATTAACCGATGACAAATTGACAAAAAACCAAATTATATTATGTCACCAACCGGCCACCTCATAATATTTATCAACTATTATAAATTATAAATTTTAAATATATACAAAAGACAGAATCGCTGTGTGAATATTTTAATACTAGACCTGCTCCATTTTAAATATTTAATAATTAACCCGCTCCAATATTGCATATTTTATTATAAACCCGATCCAGCCATGACCCATGAGAATTTTATATTAAAAACCCTCACACGTGTCCTTCTCTATCAGATCTATCTCTCCACCTCTCTTACTTTATCTCTATTATTGATACATGTCTTTCTCAATCTTTGTTACATACCTCTCTAAATCTTTTGTTCCTTCTCTCTCTAAAAACAGATGATCATGGGTTTAGGGTTTTTTCTTGGTGTTTGTTTTAATTGTGGTTTGTAAAGGGGTTTGCTACGATTGCCTATGGTTTGCTCTTTTGTAGCTAAGTTGAAATCTAATGGAGTTGGTTTCGATCATGGTCCTTTCTTTGTTACTGCAATAAGAGATGAGCCAGGGTTTGTTTTGTGATGATGGTTTCGGTAGTGGAATTATTATTGTGTTCATTTCAAAAGCTATCCCGCAGCTCTCTTCAATGCCACCGACCTCTTCGTTGCAGCCGTTCATGGTGTGTGGCGTTGTTGGTCGGTTGGTGCCGTTGTTGAGCTTAGGTGGGTAGTTCCATTCTATTTTTGTGACTGGGTTGGAATTACATGGTTTGGTTTGTTGTCATTTATCTCATTCAACCAAGAAGAAGAAGAAGCTGAATTTAGGTTCGTGATTTTTTTTTGCATTCTTATTGTATTATTGTTATTGTTATTGGATTGAGTCAGATTGTTATTATTAATATTATAGGTTGAAAATGGGAATTGATCTCATAAACTAAGAAGTATGCTTAAAAAATAGGATTATGATATATGAGCCGAATCGAATAAGCTCATAAGCTGCTAAATAAGCAAATTGTAAATTAAGGGGGTGTTTGTTTCCGCTTATGTAGCCGGCTCATGGCTTACTTGATTTTGGGCTTATGTTTCATACGCTAAACCTCATGGTGTTACATTGTGGTTTTCTGATACTTATGGCGATGTGGCTTAGCTTCGTGATAATTGTTTGTGGTGGTATCGGTTGTAAGAGGCAGTCATGATTCTAAATGGGTTCGGTAAAGATAAGATTGTCTGTACCTTGGCATGGTGACCTTACGATTGCAGGCATGACGGGTCGGATACCTTTTGTTAATGCTTTCTTGATGCTTTGTTAGCTCTGTGTTTATTTTGCGACTACGATAGGTCGCTGGATCGTGAGGGGTGTACTCGACCCGTATCTTGGCGGGGTATTACGATGTCGTGTTTGCAGCCATGGCGAGTCGCATACGCTTTAGTTGTAATCTATTTCATTGATTTTCGTGTTTCAGCAATACACCCGTGATGTTGTGCAATCATTGTTAAAGAGGCTGTGATAAGTTTACGTGGGTTCGGTTAAAGCTGAGATTGTCTGAAACTTGGTGGGGCAACCTATTAGGTTTGCAGCCATGCCGGGTGTATCCTCTTTTTCTCGATTAGTTCCCTATCTGAGCCTCATACCGTCAGATCAAATGCTGCCAATGTTGGAGGAGAGGATTGCTGTGGGAATATTTTAACAGTAAACCCGCTCTAGTATTGCATATTTTATTATAAACCCGCTCTATGGGCTAGAAATCCAACCCGGGCCTGTGTGTATACTAGGTTGCTCCATCCGGCCGTTTTCTTAATGTTATTAGGGTCAAATCGACCCGTATCTTGGCGAGTCATCACGAAGTCGTGTTTGCAACCATGGCGGGTCGGATACCCTTTTATCTTGTTTGACAGTCGTAATTTTGAGCCAAACAGTTTTAAGTGATCTAGCAGGCATACATTTGAACGAATGAGATGAGGTTGATGGTGGTATCGATTGTAAGAGGTTGTGATGACTCTAAATAAATTCGGTAAAGATGAGATTTTTCGCACCTTGGCGTGGCAACCTATTGCGGTTGCAGCCATGGCAGATATATCCTCTTTATACGTTTGTTTATTTGAGCCTGCTATACGATTATATTTGGATTTGCTAATACTTGGCTGCTACTTGGTTTGCTGATGTGGGCTTTGTTATAACTTTTATACAAACGACATTCATTTATTATAAAAAGTTCACACAGATCTACCTGATTATGTGTAATCAGTTTCTGAAAGTGGGTCTGACTAATTATATTGTAGCATACACCATTCACACACTCTCAAATTACCGTATCACAAAGAGGCGATGATGATAGATTTTCTGCATTTATGTTTTTTTAGGATCACTGTTTCCCGACACCCGTATCTTGGTGGGGCAGCCACATCCGGGATGTGGTTGCAGCCATGGCGGGTGTTTCGTAATGTTCTGATATTTGCAGATCTGAGCCTCGGTAGCACTTCCAAGTTTTATAGTTATTTTTAAAAGACCATACTATATTAATTCCAAAATTATCGGTCGGTTGGGGGCTGAAATGGGTCTGTTTGGTGGTCGGAATGGATGTGAGATTGTGGGCTGAAGTGGGGACGCATTCTGTTGTTGCTCCTGTTAAACTTGCCGAAGTTCCTGGTACTTTTCATTCGGTTCTTCTATCTATCGACCCTTTTTTGCTCATCCAACTGAACCGAGGTACAAGTTTCTTTATATGGTTTTTTGTTTTTTTTTCTTTAAAGTTTCGTTTGTGTGCTCTTAAGAAAATTGAGTTCTTTAATTCAATGTTTAGAAGCTCTAAGGTTACTTTTTCTCGGCTCAACTAACCATATTTGATGGCGGTATGGTGAATGTCTGGTGGTATCTCGCCTAAAAAGGTTGTTCGTTTATTTTGTTTTACATTTTCAAGTTTTGGTTCCAATTTTTTTAATGTTGTAGAAAGTGAATGTCCATGTCATTTTGTTTACATTTTCATTTGGTTCCAATTTTTTTAATGTTTAGAAGTGAATGGTGCGTACTAGAAAGGCATAATAGGATTATTTTTTTCCACATGTTTGCAGCCTCAAGCTATAATGTTCTATGGCTGTAAATAAAATCAAGCAATAATATACCAGGACACAAGAACAAACCTTGCATCAGGTACTTTTGAACTTCATTAAAAAGGTTGGGTGGCTTTCCAGTTTGCTACTAACGTAGTGCGGTTATGTCTAATTTCAGATTGTCCATAAAATTGTCTCATACGGAAACAAAATCCATACTGCAAATAATGGAGTTTAAACTGAATAAAAAGCATTGTTTATTTTGATTAATTTGTATACGATAAATTTTGAAGCTTAAAGAAAAAAAGTGTTATATTTTAACAAATTTATTATAACGATTTAATTTTGTTATGTTTTATGATCGGTTGCGCTAAAACCGATTATCTTATGATCGTTAAAATGTGCATACCATTCTAGGCATATTGAAATGATAATGACAAGTGCAAAACTTGCTGAGTTCACATTCAGACATCACGATCCTTCAATGATCGGTAACTGACTTTGAGGAGAAACATAAATTAAAAATATTTTGATCACTGTAACATTGTTTGGTTGTGATATCTTACGATCATACACATGGAAAGGCAAGGTCTTATATAATAAATAACAATAAATTGTTGATGGTGAAGAAAATCAAAATGCGTTTACCAGTTGTTTGAAGCCATATTAGGAATTCATAAACACACTAAACTAATTTTGTGAGGACTTTATATTTTTAGAAAGGTCGAAGTTTACCCAAAATCCATTCTATAAACAACTACTCCAGAATGGTATAGTAACAGAAATAGATGGCTGTTAACAACTCTTAAGGACACCTGCACGCTCGTATCTATGATTAAAGTTCACTATTTGAAATCATAAAAATGTTTTGCTTGGCACATGTCTCTGCTAGCGCGTGATCCATGCCGAATTAGATTCAACATTTATAAGACAAGTAAATAAATGCTCACAATGTAAATTTTTAAAGTTCATGATTCTTACCTTTCTCATCATTTCTGAATACTATAGAACACGATGTCACTTTAAACGGCTCTGATATCATTATTGTTTTCCTGCACAGGCTCCTATATGCATAAAGCAAAACGGCTAGCAGGTTGTAGTTTATAGCTTTGTTGGTTCGTGAGCACAACCTGAGATTTTGGAACATGTCTACACCATGGAATATGAAATTCTACAAATACAAGAAGCAATTTCCATTGAAGGAAACAATGATATTCTGGTCAGTATACATATATTATGATTTGTTACGTCATTGTTTTATTTTTTTCCTAACTTATGTAAGTGTTAACCATGGTAGTGGATACAAGACCAACATGTAAAGCAAAAACTCAAGCAGCTGCTCCTCAAGGCTGAAAAGAAAAAAACTGTAATACGTAGCAAGAAAATAAATCGGTAAGTACACCCATGGAAACGTAAAAAATACAATTTCTACAATCGAAAAATACAAAAAGTAAGTTCGCAATCGTCTATTCTGTTACCAAATAGTTTGTGTAGCATTAGAGCTTTGTTTATTGATATTGTTAGTTGGTAGTTGTTTGTGTCCACTTATACAGTTATACTAGATCAAAATATGTTTACTAAATTGTATTCTTTTTTACTGAACTATTTAAATTTGTTTTGCGCCCGATATGATAGAAATACAAGTTCATGAACTTACGGGTCATAATGGGTCAAAAGTCACCAGCTCTAAGAAAAACATAAGATTAACACAATGTCATTAACTTTAGTTCCTTACGATAAATAAATACTAATTATACCTTTGTAATATGTATTTAGGTTTTGGACAGGAGTTGTACTTCTCTTTTGTGAAGAATTTCATTGCAAGCTTTGATCGAAAGGGACTCAGCGTAAGAGACATAGTTTCTTTATCATGTTAGATCTATACTTTTGATAAATTTCATCATATCCATGTTTAGGCCTTTATTATTCCTTTCAAGAATTATCATGACATACTTATTTAACGGAATTTTGATTAATAAACTTTCAAGGAAATTTGACTATTTTAAAGGATACCACGCCAACCATCTAATGTCTGAATTATGAAATCATTGTTGTATTACAGGCTCTCATACAATCTGGCAGGCACGATGTATAGAGAGCGAGTGAAGAGGAATGGAGAGAGAAATATGCAGTGAGTGGGAGGGAGAAAGAGAGATATAAGAAAGAGAGAGCGTGAAGTGGAGGGTTGTGAAGACATATGAGGTTGGATCCGGGTATCAAATGGGTCAGGCGGAGCGGGTAAAATACCCAAGTTCATGGGCCGGATTTCCTTCACTAAGGATCAGGTGTAGCGGGACAAACAGTGAGTTGGGTCAGGCGTGATGGAAATCATGCAGAATTGATTGGGACACGAAGATATTTTTCCATGAAAGTTACGGATAAAGCGACTTTGGCTAGCAGGGGTAACATCTTGAGGACACAAACGAAAAGAGAGACTTTGTCCAGCTGAATCGCCCACGTGTCTAGTTGCTCTTCCTAAAGGCTACAAGATTTCAATCAGGTGGCCTAGAAGCCGATATCAGGTAAAGTTTTACTATTGGATTTTTACTTTCCATTCCTCCTCTAAAAAGTTTGACTTATTAAAATTGGATACTGATATACATGTATTCGAACATATATGATATAGTTGGTTAATCAAGAGTTTAAGTGATATAAAAAATGTCATAACTATGGTGTATTTTATTGTTTATTAGTTGACTTTAAAAGTTAAACTACTTAATGCTTATTTCTTTTAGTCATTGAGTTATCCGCTTGCCTGTTGTCATGGTTAAAATCACTCGGCATATAATTATAGATTTTGAGTGTGCTACTACTATTTTTTTTCCAGATGTGGTACAATAACGTTCCATGAACCAAGGTGGCTGAAGTTAAAGGGCATCAAAACTGGGTCAAAGTAACAGGAGAGTGTCTTACTTTTCTGGGAGGTTGTACTTAGTTCAAGAACAGAGCTCTTCACTATACTACTTCGTAACTTTACATGTATTCAAGCCGCAAACACCCCAATATTTTCCAAGTGCAAGACTATGAAAAAAACATTGTATGTTATGGCCTGTGTATATTAACTACATTTAATAAAAAAAATGCTCTATATGAAACGCACCATTGACAAACATCCCGCAACAATACTTCCAGTTTTAACTATTGTTAAATTGGTTATTCTTCAAAACGACGCCCGCTAATCGTTCCATAGCGGAGCGTGGGCAAACCCCCTCGTATATAACATTTGTCGTAGTGTTTATAATTTTTTAATCCTTAGCTACAGTAACATATTATTAAATAATCTTTATCTACAGTAACATATTAATATAATAGAGCTAAACGATATTATAAATTAATAAATTTATAAATCGGTTGTAGTCTTAACCACCTCACATACTGAACAGTAAATGTTAAATATTAATATAATATTGTTATCTACAGTAATTTATTAATATAATATTATTATCTACAGTAATTTATTAATATAATATTAGGATTATTAGGGTTAGATACAGCTGAGGGATACATTTTCCTCTTTGTGTATCCAGCACAACGACATCTTCTTATAAAACCACCGCTAAACACACACACACACACCCTAAATTAATTTGATCAAACCCACAAAAAGGCCGATTTCTTAGGTCTGATGGGAGGCAGACGTGGCAGAGTTGGCAACCGATGGTGTAACAACGATTCCGGCGAGGTCAAGATGGAGAAGAAGATCAAAAATCATTAGGTGCGTGTTTTTTAACTACCAACCCTAATGTATACATGTAAGTTTATCCCTTTTTGTCTTATAATTGTTTTAAATCAATGTATATATTTTAGTTCAAAGAGTGCCAAAAAAACGAATGTACATATATTGTGCCTATGCCTTTGGAAATTATAAACGCAATTCGACTCATGATATGCATTGTTTTGGTTGGGCTTTGTACAGATTAAGGTATGGGACTCTCAAAGAAAAAAGTATATAGCTAATGGAAAAATATATAAAAGGTATATGTGTTTCCTTTTATGCTTGGATGTGTTTAGTAAGTTTGGGTAAATTTGTTGCTTTTGCAAGTTTATTGATTCTTATACCCAAGATTACTTCCTAGGGTTTTAATTTAGATTTTGATTATGGGTCTATGCTAGTTAAGCTTATGGGCTTTTGGAAAAGCTAATAACGTCATTGTTTAGGCTTTTGAGCTTATGGCTTATTATGTTTAGTCAATAAGCTATAGTTAATTAGCTATAAAAAGTAACCTTATTAGAGAATTGAGAACATAAGAAATAGCCACATTTTGGACGTCATGGCAGATAGGTGGCGTCATAGTTCTATTGAAAATCATGGTTTAAGTTGAGTTTGCTGCAAAAGTGCTGTTTGTTTCTGGTCTTTGTCTGCTAAATATGCGTCTGGGAGGTATAGGGTTGATAGTGTTCTTCTTGATTCCCATATGCACAAAAGAAATGTATTGCAAATATATGTTTAATGTTTGGGTAATTAAGATTGTATTACAAAAATTTGTACTGTGTTGCCCGGTTAAAAATACATGTAACATTACGACGATATGCAATATCTAAATATGCGGATATATGTCCCGGGGTAAAAATGGATGGATATATACTCATATACATACGATGATATACTGCTAAAGTTGGTGGTTGTTATAAATAATAAAAACAATCAGATAGACTCAAGTCATTATTAGCCCGTGGTGATTTCTTTCATTGTTTGTAAATGTTAAACCATATTCTTATTTAAAGTGATGTCTGATTAGCCGTCATGATTTCTTTCATGTCTCCAGGATGGAAAGAAACAATATGAGGGAGCATGTGGAGTTACTTCTAATTTCAACGCATGCGTTATCAGGCCAAGCTGATTGTGAAGAATCTGATTTTCAGCGGTAAGCGAGTTTTCTAAAGAGTTTGAAACACCATTGGGTCTTGCAAAATCTTGAATGTTAGTAGTATACATGGTGTGCTATGCGGTAGTTTGTAAAAGCGGAACATGTTGTCAGTTGAATGGGGGAAAAGATTTTCTTTAGTTTACTTTTCCTTATAGTGCCAAAGCTTATTAATTGTTTTGGCATAGTTTTTAGTTTAAACTTAGTGTTTCCTTATTGCCAATCTGCCATGATAATCAATATTGGTGGGCAGTCTCGGCATTATCCTAATAAGCTTTTCTAAACATCCCCTTAATTACCTTAAGGCTTTTTATTAGAATTCAGAACACAATGCCATCCACCCAGTCACTTTTTATTGTGTTTGGTAACATATCCAACTGCTTAAGTAAGCTTATCCAAACACCTCCCCCCCAATTAATAAGATAGTTCTAATAACTTTCAAATAAAACGCCCAAAAAGATTAACACATTTGTACCTAAAAAACTAGAAACTCATTGTAATCAGATACGAACTTTCAAATGCAACGCCAAACACCCCCGAAATCCTCTAGATTTTGAATTCAAGAAAAAATGTCGTTTAAAAATAGAAATAGAAATATTATTACATGCTTGATCTTTAGTATCAGAAGAGACTACATTTATCTAACAAAACGAAAATAGATTATGTATGCATAAGAGTTTCATCCTTTCAGGAAGATTATATTTATTAGCATTTTTTCCATTTGTATATTTAGATAACAATAAGCTGACTCGAGAGGAGAAATGCATTCCGACCACATACAATCAAGGAACTAATTCGTGCTTTCAATGACGCCAGATATGATAGTAGTATAGGAGTCATCATTCTCATTGGAAATGTACTTTTTTTGCTGAAGTAACAACATTCTAAGTATGTCAAATGTCCCTATATGAAAGTTGCATCCTTTCACGACGCCTATTTCATCAGATTTTGGAACAATAATTGCACTTTTTTTTATCTTTTTTTGATGTGATATTGTATTTGACGTTGTAGCAGCTGATGGACCTAATGCAGGAAATGATCAAACATTTTATGCAGTCCCAAAAACCCCCTATTTGCCTACTTAACGAAAATTAGGAACCTAGATTTTTTTTCCAAATACTGTAAATTGCTGCTTTTTTCCCAATGTGTAGTTATGTTATGTTTTTTGTACCCGTGTGACCCGATTCTTTTTACTTTTGTTTCTGTTGTAGAAGGATAAGCAAGATCAAAAGCAACTCCAACAGCCTTATAGTTCTCATGCACTTGCTCTTTCTCAAGTCTTCCCAAACAACCTCAATAGGGGGCCTATCCTCACGTAAATTAACTTTTGTTTTTTAAACAATTTTCACATGGCTGTGCATACGCGTTTTTCTATCTGCATCTTATGATTTTTGTAACTTTCCTTGCGCTATTCATGTGATCCTGATATAACATGTATATTCTCTGTTGTGATTTATAAGTTTATACAATGTTGCTTTGAAAATAACTAATACATGTTTGTTGATCTTTTTTACATCTAGGGGTGAAATCATCCTAATGAATACCGAACGAACAGGAAAACCAAGAGCAACGCTACATGGAAGGAAAGTAAAAAAGATAGATCGTTGTGTGAAGACATGAAGATGAGTTTCTGGATGGAAAACATGTTTATCTTTATGACAAAAATGGCGAGACACCTTCGCATATGCATGAATATACCACAAAAGAAGCTAAAAGCAAAAAAAGGGTGTATAGTATAATTTTGGGTGTCTAAATGTGTAATTGACCGCGTGTTATCTTTTATATGTTCATAATATTTGTAAAAGATAGTTATTGCCTATTGTACAGTTGATGGGGTGGGAGCTATGTAAGATTTATGAGGAGACATGCTAAAGTAAAGTTAGAGGTCAAGAAAAGGCGATCGAAGAACAAAACCAACAACTTCAAAATGAACCTTTGCCCAGACATAAAAGAAACAGCAAGTAAGGTGCTTATTAGCTTATTTAATTATCAAAATGCATTAAGTTTAGTCTATAACTTTTAACAAGATGCTTATTACAGTAGCTTTTAAAAGAGCCATAAAAAGTTATGGTATTATTTCTTCCTTGCACATATAGTGGAATACAACTTCCAAAATGGATGCCTCGTCGTACCTCTAGAATAAACCTAACGTCACAAGTAAAAATACCACTAGCTAGTATATTGTCTGCTATCTTCTGATATAATAATGCTTAGGGTGGAGTGCGAAAGTTTGGGGTCTTATTCTGTTCAAGGCATTTAGTTGGTATCAGAATATAGAAATCATCCAGAAAATCATTATAATAGTTTAAGGTTAAGCATAGCTTTCCTTTTTAAGTTTTATTCTTTAGACAAAATAATAGACACCCGGACTATGATGACAGCCAAGATTAAAAGGTTAATACGACATTTCCTAACATCTACAATTAGCCGGTTCTAACGAAGTTTATAAGAACATACAATTATAGTAAGTTGTTTGCTAAGGTTTCCAGGGGCGTTTGGTTGTGCGTGCGGTTAGAGGATTTTTAGTTTGGTTTGTTGAATTTCAAGCATGGTTATATAACATTTAGTTTTCATATTCAAATAGTCAGAAACAAAACTTAAAAACAAAACATGATGGATTGATTTAAGAATTAGCGGATTTTTTATGTGTTTAAATGAGACGTGAAATTGATGTGAATTGATAGAATAAATAGTCGTTGCTTTTTAGATTTGCATAAACAAGGTATATTTCATTTTCAATGTATGATATATTCCTTTCTATGACAGGTTTATGGTGAGGATGAATGGTCATTCAGGATTCGTAGACGCGAAAGTGGAGTTCTTAGTTGTTCTTTCACGAAAAATCCAATCCACACATATCGAGAATGCATTGTTGTTCCTTTCTACGGACCTTAATCAATAATAATTAGTTCCCTACCGAAAGTGTTGGACATGTATGACAGTTTTCTAAAGGTTGGTTTCTTTTTATTTAATAGGCTCGATTTTTAGGCATATTTTTGAATCCATGTCGAGCCTCGGCTGCTATGTTCTTATAGCGCGTTTTGCAGTTTTGTGATTATTGGTACATGAATTATATAAACCCAACATTTAATATAAACCGTTTAATTATAGTTTGATGAACTAATAAGGCACACGGTTTATAATCGGGGGTTTATTTGATATGTTGACGTGTCTTTGTTCTGTAAATGAGTGTTATTTACTATTGAATTTGTGTAAAGTTTCAAACTTTAAGTGGTTTTTATTATGAAAAGCTTGAAAGGGTGTTTGGGATTGCTTATTTAAATTGGCTGTTGTTGCTTAAGTAATGTCAAGTATCCTGATTTTTGGGGTTGATTTGGTTTTCATAACCCGCATTCTTTACAAACTGCAACTAATCCCTTATTTAGATTTTGGATTTGGCTAAAAATGATACATAATGGATTATGATAGAATTTTAGTATAAGGAATGTTTTTTGTGAAGTTTTGTGGTATTATGTTGTGTGTTTGATAATGTGATTTGTTGGCTTTAAGTAAGTTTGTGGTGTTGGTTTGTATATGAGAAGGTGGAGTCAGTTTTGAAGAAGTTAATTTTACTTGAACCATGACCACATGATTATAAAATTACACATTTTTATGAAAATGTGATGCATAGTTATTATAAAGTATTTAAGAATTCTTAATTCCTGTTCTAAAGTACAATAAGTTATTAAGCACCAAAATAAGCTTATCCAAATACCCCTTTACAAGTTGCGTAAAAATGGTGACAGTAATATCGGCACCATTTTAAGAGATGGCAGTTGTAGTTGTAGCTGGAATCACAATGATCTTTAAAGTACATGGACAATATCCAGAAATGGAAGTGGAGCCAAAACTGATATCGTGCGGCCACAAGTGCATGATGGAGGCTCGAGAGCCGTAGAAATGGATTAAGGTCAAGGAGCGGATAAGCCTTTATGTTCATGATCTAAGTTTCTTATATTACAATAATGTGAAAGTGATAAAAAACTGAATCATGGTCAAATTGCTTACAGGATAAGTTGATGAGCACCAAAGATTTTTACAAGATTTGCCTCCTGAATAGATTTACAAGAAAACGGCTTCAAGTGGTGATCTTTCGTTATAGTAAGACCAAATGTTTCACCAAATAGTATCAAGTTTAAATATTTAACGACTTTGCTTTATCTAATGCTTGAGTTACCATTTTGTTTTCCTGATGAATTCTTCCATCTGCATCATTAACAAAAAAGTGAGGCCAAGATCAACCTGCACAAGATTACCAGAAGTTTAAGTTCGTTTTAATTATTTAATATACATTTACTGATCTTTATATATACATCACGATATTTCCAGTGACAAACTATTTGTATCTCTTTTGTGATTATATTTCAGATACAATATGGCACCCAAGACGAGAGTGAATCCTACCTCGGAGATAGGTATGAACCATTGTACCATTTCTTATAGCATCAGGGTTTTGGGGATGTCGTTTGTGTAGGTTAGGGTTATAAACAGGTTAGTATTCACTTTCAACTTTGGGTTCCACATATAAAACCTAATTAGTATAGTAACGCAGTATAACCATCGATAAACTAAATGAGCACTGCATATGAGGAGTGGTAACATTTAAGATCCCTTTTTGACACATTTACTATCATTAAGCGATGCAAGTAAAATGCCGCTTTAAGACCTATTGTATGCTCTGTTTGTACCCATTTTACGTTTATTTAAATGACAGTGTTAATTAGAGAAGCACTCGGTTAATCAAACCTAAAAGGTAGGTAATAAATAACTTCTCATACCAATTATTCTTTATGGGATTGATGTTAAGGGGCTGTTTGGATTAGCTTATTTTAATCGTTTATCAGCTACTTGAATCATATAATTATTTCATAATTTGTTCTAAATGAAGCAAATAGTATACATGAACATACTTGCACCTCATTTGGTTTTAGTGTATAAGCCATCTAAGTTATACTCATAAAGGTTTCAAAAAGATATGAACATTTATGTGTGACGAAAGTTTATAAAATTATTCCTTTTATGGACGTAGGTTCAAGTAGTAATCTAGGAAGAACCACAGAATCATGTCCTATTTAAGGTGGCGCACATCCAGGGATCACATGTACAACAGTGGACAAGTCAGTTTAGTTCATATATGAAGAGCTTGCTAAGGGAACCTATGACTTTAGTATGGCTAATAAGATTGGCCAGGGAGGTTTTGGTAGAGCTTAGGGGCAAGATTCTTATTTATGTTTATAGACTTATATTTTATGATCAAAGTAATCTTATCAATTTTCTATGTGGTTTAGATAAGTCATCATATACGATGTACACCAAAAATTAAAGATTTTGGTTACTTATAATACCTTATGCGTGAATCTGAATGATTCTAAATGTTATTGTCTTGGGAAGCTGATTTGGTGTAATTGGTATTATAAAAGCTGCAATAAAGAAGATGCATATACAAGCATCAAAAGAATTTCTAGACTATTGGTTTTTGAAATTTATATCTCTAACCAATTAGTGATTTTGGCTATGAAGATGCGGATGAAACGCTCTGTACAAAACTCACTGCAGCGAAGCGCAGGCATAAAAACTTATATATAACATTTGTCGTAGTGTTTATACATTTTTAATCCTTAGCTACAGTAACATATTATTAAATAATCCTTATCTACAGTAACATATTAATATAACAGAGCTAAACGATACACCTCACACATCACCATCTTTTCCCTCCTCTCCACCTGTCCACACCTATTTTTTAATCTCATTCTTCATAAACAAATCCCACCTCCGTGACTCTTTTTTTGTTGAGATAATCCACCTCCATCAAATTTTGTTATTCCAGATTTATTGTTTTAAGGTTTTTCGGATCAATACACAAACCAAATGCCTCCTGGCAATTCAATATTCGAATTGGATTGGGGTTTTTTTTTGTTTTTTTACACAACGATACTAGGTGCTTGAAGTTTTTTAGGGTTTCCTTTCTCCATCTCTCTCTCCTAAAACACGCATGCAAGATACTCAATTACCTAACAAAAACAATTGCCTCATAGATCTTGAACTCCGAATAGATTAAGGAGATATTGAATGTCGGAATAAGTTCAGGTAATTATGGTGATTTATTTTTCTAATATGGGTCAATCGATTATTTTTATTGGATTCTTTGTAATTGTCAATTAAGATGGTCTTAAATCAAATTATCTTTTACAGGGTGATGAAGTTGAGGCTTTAAGAAACAGAATGGATAAATTGCTTCATTATCAAAAAAGAGGCGGATTGAACTTAGGTTTTCAAATATTGTATCATGTTTATCGGCAGAGTTTTTCATCAAGGTTCTTTAGGTTAGGTTTTCTTTTTTCTTTTTCATTCAACTACTCTATTTACTCTTGGTATATTTGTTTGCTTTTGTTGTTGTTTGCAGAAACTCCACGGTAATGGACTTCATTGACAAATAACAAGCATGAGTCTATGGCAAGTCAAAACCTTCAAAGGTATTGCTCACGGCATGTTATGGTATGTATTTTTACCTTATATATATATATATATATATATATATATATATATATACATACATATTGCATACATTTTTAAATATTAAGTTACTGATTGATACAATCAATGGGTAGAGACCATAGTGTTACATTAATGAATGATGGTGCTACTATCTTAAAGTTCCAAATTTTCATGCTTGATATATTCAGAGTCTGAAAAGAAACTTCAAAATCATTTTTTATATTTGTGATTTTTCATTAGTCAGATAAATAACTATCAAGTTGGTTTTGTGTTTGGAAATGTAGTAATAGGTCAGTCCAGAAGGCGGTTTGGCAGAGTGGTGTGGTTTGTACTTTGTCGCATTTCTAAACGAATGTGAATGGGTTTGATAAAGCCTAATTGAAAAGTAAGGGTAACATGGATTTGAGTGAATTGGAGACTGAGAGTTTGTATTGAAAAGTGTCGATGTCGAAGAAGGGTTTGTTGAAGTTTATGAAAGAGGAGATACCGGGAGTGACGTTGCTTATAGTTTATATTAATATGTTGTTTAGTTAAGCTTAAAATAGGTTGGCCGGGCGAGTTGGTCTATTAAATGGGTAGTTCATGAGTACTATTTTAGTTAGAGTTGGCAAAATGGGTTGGTCGGGCAAGTTGGTCAACGTTGGGAGGATCCGACCGAATTCTAAATTTGTGTGCATTATGCCAACTCATAACGTGTCAACAAATTGGTTTTCTAAAAGTGCGGCCATACTGTCGTTGATTTTATTATTTTATCTTTAAATTTAAGCAGATGATCCTGTATGATCTCCTATTTGTGTGCATATATGTTTATGGTATTGTTTTAGAGTGTTAAGATTAGGATATAAAAATAACTTTGTGGATCCAATGATGTTTAGAATGTTAAGATCAGGATGTTCTAAAGAACAATATTGTATAACGCATGCGTAGTCTAGACCATTTTTTGAATTGATGGATTAAATATCAGTTTACAGTAGCAAATGTGTGACAAACCCAAACGGATTAATTGGCGATGATGATGATTTTCTGCAATTGTGGTTCTACAAATCGTAGTTTACAGGCACCCATACCTTGGTCAGGCAGCCACACTGGGATTGTGGTTGCAACAATGGCGAGCATTTTGTGTTGTTTCAGTATTTGCAGATCTAAGCCTCAGAATTTCGCAACTTATATGCGTATTGGTTTCCCGATGATTGCTTTATTCTCTTATAGTCACTACACAACCTGCTTAATTGGATAGACATAGTACATTAAAGCTGATGCTTGACAACATAGCCTACATTCCTTGCGCATTTGGCTGAACAGGTACAACATCCTCTACTTGGATTATGTTAAGACAGTATAGTGTCAATGAGTGGCGTTGAATATATAAATAAAGCTGTTAGGCAAAAGATACTATCAACTTCTTTTTTATAGCCACATGTAGGAGCTGTGATGTTTACATAGGATATGGCAAAAATCCAAACTTGTTTCGGTTTTGTTAATGTCTTTAATCTGAGCTCAAGCTTCAGGGGATTGCGTGGCAGGGTGAAATACGCAGATTCTTAAACTCATAAGATTACTGATATAGTAATATATTCGGTTACATTTGGGGTTTTGGTTGTTACTAAAGAGAGTTTCTTAAGTTACTTATGTCTAGAAGAGATTCGATTATCTGCTCAAAATAAAAATCTGATACCATTGTTTTTCAACGTTGATGTAAATAAAGTTGGAAATATTTTAGCTGAGAATTCGGATAGTAAAGAATGTAAAGAAGCGCTAGACGGGTTTTTGAGGTCCCACGAGTTTAAATTCAAATCAAATGAAGGTAATTGGCGATTAGATGTAGCGAAAACAGTCAGGATAATGAAGGGTAGACTTGGTAGAATGTTTGACACCCCAAAACTTTCAAGTCATTATTTTAAACTTTTACGTGCATTATTTTAACTTTTATAAGTTACGTGTTAATTTGTCGTTAATCCGGGAAGTTGTCCCTCGTAAAACTGAAAAACGTTATCGGAGGCGTTCTGACTCCGGACTAAGTTTAGTCTACTTATATTATACTTTATTTAATCATTTTATAGTGTTACGTAGTTTACGTACACTTACATTTACGATTTTTACGTTTTTTGCGTGCGTTTTGCGTTTTTAGCATTTTATGTCATGTAACACCCCCAAAATGGGTCGCAGCGGAATATGGGTTTGGGAGCGTTACTTCATAGATCAACAACACAAGATATATAAGAATGACTTTTAAAAGTGTCATTTAAAACCGATACATTGGATTTAGCAAAATGTTTGGTACAAAAGCCCGAAGCTTTACTTGTTCATTATTAAATTATACAAAGATTCCAGTTCATAATAAATGTTCCTCCAAAATATAATGAAACCAAATCTTTAATGCAAATGACTTCCAAAATAACGACCACCAATGTATCCCTTGTCTTGTACCTCATTGATCTCCTGAGAAAACATGCTTTAAAACGTTAACAATAATGTTAGTGAATTCATAGGTTTGTAAATTGTATGAGTGTAGGACCGCAATTGTTTAGAGTGTGTATTGCATGGTATACAATATCCAAAACAGTAAGTATTGCATGGTATACAATATTCAAAACAGTAAGTATTGCATGGTATACAATATTCAAAACAGTAAGTATTGCATGGTATACAATATCCCAAAACAGTAAGTATTGCATGGTATACAATATCCAAAGCAGTAAGTATTGCATGGTATGCAATATCCAAAACAGTAAGTATTTCAAAGTTACCTGCGTCCAATTGTAAAACAAAGCATTTTTCTACCCCAAAACTTTAAAATCATTGTAAAATATGAAATCGTGGGCTTATGAAACTAACCGAGTGGATGAGTCTATACAATGTAAATCAAATGCGTGAAAAATGCGTCACAAATATGCCCGAGTGCAACCTAATTAATCATAGGTCATATAAGTACTGACATCAATTGGGTAACTACTACCATGTATAATTCTATATAGCTCAATCACCATCTAATCGTTTTAGTGAAATCATTATTTATAAAGTTTAAAACGCTTTATAAATACCACCTTTGGTTTAAAATGACATAACTTTCACGTTTCAAGTCCGTTTCTTGTGTTTCTTATGTCCACGCTTTTGTATTAAGACGAGTTATCAAAATTTGATGTTTTCATATCTTTATTCCTCTGATGAACAGTAATTTTTACTGTTCATACCAGTAATAAACTTATTTTTATAACTTTAATTAACGTAAAACCCGTAAATGTCGTATTTTATGCGTTATAGCTCTGTTTTTAGCGATTCTTTCGAGTACGTCTTCGTTATTGAAAGTTCTATCAATTTATTGATGTTTTCAAAATATACGTTTCTGTCATGAATAGTAAATTTTATTGTTCATAGTTTATAAAATTAGTTTTATAAACTTTAATTATCGTAAACGTCGCATTTTATTCGTTTTAGCTCTGTTTTTAGTAATTCTTTCGAGCACGTTCTCGTAATTAAAAGTTTTATCATATAAATGAGGGTTTCCAAAATAAATGTCCCTGATGAACAGTAACTTTTTATAAAATTTATTTTATAAATCCGGTATTAACGTAAAACGTATATTTATCGTATCTTTTTCGTTATTAATCTGTTTTTCGAGTTTCTTACCTTTTTAGAATCGTCATGAGGTGTAACTTCTTTCTAAAATGTCAACACCTACTGTCTTGAATTAGAAATCCCTATCCAAAACCCACTTTTCAAACAAAAACCCTTTTGGAATCCATTTGTATACTTATTTATATAACTTGTTTTATACACTTTTCAATTTAGTAAATTACCACAAGTCTTTATAGTCTTATATATCATATGTGTTACTTATAATAATGTCCATGAGTCCATATTATCAAGTCCTTTATAACACCATTAAATCACAACTTACTTGGTAACTTTTAATTACAAGTTTATAAGTGAAACCCTAATTTAACAAGTTTGTACATAGACTTTTTATACATAAACTAATAGTGTACAAGACTTATACTTCCATTATAACATAATTTTAGCATCCATATAACATAAATAAAAGTCCATGAACAAGATTATCAAGTCATTTACCCCACTTTTACTTGAAACTTATTAAGTGACTTTAAAAACCCTAATTTGTATATATACATTTTTACACTTAACCAACATGGTATAATACTTATATATACATTTTAAAATGATATTACTAACAACATATCATATGTAAAAGTGCACAAATCCATAATCACAAGTAAAAATCCTTTTTACATGTTCAAAAGTCCTAAATGGTGATTTTACTATATATAACATATATACACATAAAATCATAATTATGAAAACATGAGAGCTTTTAGATAACCTTAGAGTGATGTATGATGATGAGATATATGCTCTAAACCCTTGTTTAGACTTTAAACCCTAGCTTTCATAACCAAGAAACCCTAATCCAAATAGAAACCCTAATCTTGCAATAACTTGATTAAACCTTGAAATTGTTTAACCAACCCTTCAAAACACCTTAGGTTATCATAGGAATGATGCGTGAATGCTTGTATGGTTCTTATTGGAAATCAAGCTAAGGATATGCTACATGGGTGTTTGATTGCCATAGGCCTAAGAGAGAGCAAAAAGGGGAGAGGGTTTTGATTTTTTCTAAAGTGGTTAAGTTGTTGATGAGTACTACTTGCAAGTATACTTCCTATATAAATCCCAAGGCTATCAAAGATGAAATAAAGTCTTCTCAGACAAGATACGGGTCTGGAGAAGAATAGTAGGCAAGGTATGAAGAAAATGTGTAGATGTCTCTATAGGTGAGAAATCCCATGAAAAACATGGAGATGTGTTTTTATATGGTAATTATCTTGTATATATCATGCCGTATCCGGTTTTTATATGTATAGGTATGTTATGTTCTTAACTAATTTTTGGAGTGTTTTGGGTATAATCGTGGGTATTTGTTAAAGCGTAGAAAAGTTTTGGTGGTTCCGGGTATGCCTAAACGTATTTTATCGCGAAAGGTAATCACTTTACACAACCAATAAAAATAAAATGAACAAAGTTAATAATTATCCTCAAAATAATTACTTAACACTTGCTTTGATGTAACATTTAATCTTTGATTGCCGTTTATATTTTGAATGGAAATTTTTAGCTTACGCGATTTAATTTATCGTTAAAGTGAACGCATAAAGATTAAAATAAATAATTTGGGGGGGGGATGTTCTTGAAGTAAAAAGGTGTGAAGTGTGAGTTATTAAAGTCTCCTTTTGTTACGAGAATTGTAGACCGCAATTCAGTTCAGGAGTGGTCTTTCGGAATAGTGTTGATGAAGAGGTGTGGGTATTACTTTTTTTTTATTATGAACAGTAACTCCCAACGGCTATGAACAGTAGCCCCTACGGCTACTTCCTCCCTTTAAATACAAAATTTTTATCTCCTTTATCAACAACCTTAATTTTTCTCTTACATTTTCTCTTATCCAATCCTCAAAAATGTTGCACATCATCACGCTCTTGGCGATGGCGACCGCGATAGCACTCGGAATTTATCTTGCCTTCTTCCCATACGAAGAAGGATTTCAGTATCTGGCCTTTATTCTAGCAATTCTCGTGCCCCTCATCGTTCTTGCAATCGGTGTGGATCTCCTTTGAAAGAAATATATATTATTGCTAGGGGAGGGTTGTGATAAAGCTTGTATTTCCTTTATGTCCTTATGTAATCTTATTTATAAGATAATAAACGGATGTTGTGGCAACAATTCTATTTGTTATTATTTTTTATTTTTTTGTCATTTGAATATTTCGTTACCACGTTTGGTAACTCATTTGCATTCCCCTTTAGTTTTCTTTAACTTGAGTGTTCAGGATTTGTGATGTTGGTTTAATATTTATTGTTGCGACCAAAGCTTGACTTCTAGCGGGCTTTTTCATTCCCTTTGGCTAAACGCGTTAGTTATACCATCTTTCTTAGAGTGATAACGACTTTATACCTATGGTGGTGTCGTAACTACCAAGCTCTATGGTATTACATATTCGTCGAAAATGATGAATTGGTATATTCCTTAATGGCGAGTAAACTTGTTTGTCGATCGTCCTAGGGTGACTAGGGATGCGTCTTAACTTTTGGACATAGTATTTTTGTATAAAATGATGTCGACTTTATATAGTAAGGTGGTGTAAGAGTTTACTTAGTGATTATTATTGTCAGTTTGGTTTCTCGCGATGATTACATTTTATGAATACGCACGCAGAACTTGATATAAATAGAAAATTGTCTTTTGACAAGAAGTTTTAAGGTGACTACTCTCAGCATGGCATGGTCCTTCCTGAATTATACATAGTTGATCAGGCCATGTATAATTGAGGACTAACAATGCATTGCTTATTTCCGTCAAAATAGCATCATGATTTCATGATATTTGTAGGAGTGGCTTATATAAATAAGTAGTGAATTAAAGTAAACTTGACAAAATACATTGATTTGATAGATAATTTGAAATCATTCATACAATCACAACGGAAACTTAAGAGGAAATACAACGAGAATTCTTAAAGGAATAGAGTCTAAGCACTCATATCGTCCTCCATGTCGTTAAGGTCTTGATCGGCTTCTCCTTCTCCTAATGCATGCACCAATCCACGTGCTCCAGTACCTTCAGCCTGGTTTCCATGGTTTTGGTTCTTTAGCTCCTGGCAATCACTCCTGTAGTGCCCTGGATTCCTACATTCATAGCAAGTGAGGGTTCTTTGATTCCTAGCGGCAGCAGGATTTCTACAATCCTGGGTCATGTGGCCAATCTTCTAGCCATTCCCGCACTTTACAGTACATTGCCCATTGTGGTGCAGCTTGCACCTGTTTCACAATGGAAGAGTTCCAACATACTCTTTCCTTTCACTAGTCCCAGCGGCGTAAGCTTGAGCCACATTTTGTCTCTTGGGAGATTGTTGTTGAGCTTGGTTGTTGTTGTCAAGTTTCCTCTTATTCTCAGCTTGACGTTCAACAAGAGTGCTGATCTTTTTGTCCATCAGGTCAGTTGCCATTTCAATAGTATCCTGCATTGTTTTCGGCCTTGATGCCATAACACTTTTGTGAATCATGTCGGGCAGACCACCGACATATTTCTCAATCTTATCAGACTCCTCGAAAAACATCCTGATACACAACAATGCCAGTTCCTGGAAACGTTGATTGTAGCCTAGTACATAAGTACCTTTTACTTTCAAATTCCACAACTCGACCTCGAGTTTCTTAATCTCGCTCCTCGGGCAGTACTTGTCTGTCATCTTCTTTTTCAAGTCAGTCCAAGTCATTGCATATGCAACGTCGTGACCAACAGTCCTAACGTGTGAGTTCCACCACGTTAGAGCAACTCCAAGAAGAGTACATGTGGAAAACTTGATTTGGTTTTCCACAGTGCAATTGCTTATGCGAAACACAGTTTCCATCCGTTCAAACCACTGGGTTAATTTGACAACTCCTTCAGTGCCTTTGAAAAATAGGGGTTGGCACTTCATGAAGTCTTGGTAAGTGCACTCTCGAGCAACGCGTTCAGTCCTTCTGACACCCGTTCCCGAATTATGGCTGTCTTCGCCATTCGTGCTTCTGTTAGCATCACGTGTTGCCAAAGCGGCAAGAGAGACTGGAGAAAGGAGAGAGGATCGATGAAAAATGGTAGGAGGGTCAGAATTTTTTTTTAATTTTTAGTGAGAAAGAGGGAAAATTGATTTAGGGAAAACAATTTGGGAGAGGCGGGAGTAGTTTAATCTTATTTCATTTTCAAGAGGTGGAGGGCAATTCAATTTTTTATTCAAAAGAATTGCAACACTTTTGATAAAAATGTTGCATTACATCTTTACAAGCAACACTTATTTTGCAAATGTTGCTTAAAGTTTAATTTCTTGTAAAATGCAACAATTTTAGAAAGTGTTGCTTATAAAGTGTTACATTAACTACATTTTGTTGTAGTGAAATAACCCTTATATAAATAATTGTAGAGTATGCGAAAGAATGCAAACTCATCTTTGCATATATATGTAAGACCCTTATAGTAATGTAGGTACTATAATATAAACACCTATATGAATCATGTAAGCATCTAGTAAGACCAACTAATACAAACAACTAGTGTATGTGTGTCCCGTGAAAAACCCATTTGTATGAATGCAATGTTTGAAAACGGTTCTAGTCCAGTAAAACATTTGACCTGGTTCTCTATAACCTTGGCTCTGATTACCTGCAGTGTAACACCCCCAAAATGGGTCGCAGCGGAATATGGGTTTGGGAGCGTTACTTCATAGATCAACAACACAAGATATATAAGAACGACTTTTAAAAGTGTCGTTTAAACCCGATACATTGGATTTAGCAAAATGTTTGTTACAAAAACCCGAAGCTTTACTTGTTTATTGTTAAATTATACAAAGATTTCAGTTCATAATAAATGTTCCTCCAAAATGTAATGCAACCAAATCTTTAATGCAAATGACTTCCACCAATGTATCCCTTGTCTTGTACCTCATTGATCTCCTGAGAAAACATGCTTTAAAACGTCAACAATAATGTTGGTGAATTCATAGGTTTGTAAATTGTATGAGTGTAGGACCGCAATTGTTTAGAGTGTGTATTGCATGGTGTACAATATCCAAAACAGTAAGTATTACATGGCATACAATATTCAAAACAGTAATTATTGCATGTTATATAATATTCAAAACAGTAAGTGTTGCATGGTATACAATATC
>BQNB010081104.1:0-25738 GCA_026074375.1 Tanacetum coccineum
TGTATAACCTTTTAAGGTTTATGTAGTTTAAAAATCTTTATTTTTACAAAATAAGTAACGGACATATTTTTTTGACCGTTTTTTTACTTTAATGCATCTTATATCACTCTATACTTTAGTATAAATACCCATGTAGCTTTTGGTTTAGTTACAACAATCAAAACTCTCAAAAATACTCACTAACCGCTCACAAATCGCTCACAAAATGGCAACTCAAAGTACTTCAACTTCTGTCGGTGTTGGTTCTTCAAATGAATCGACGATTGTTGAGGTCATACAAACAACCGATTTGGCAATGTATTAGTTTGTGTTTTAAGTAGTTTATGTTTGATGTATTATGAGTTTATTTAATAAAAGTTCAAGTTTATTGAATTTATTATTTATAAAGCGATTTGGCAAAAAAAAAACGAAAACTCGAGCACCTTAATCAGCGAACAGTGGCTTAAAATACAAGTTGTAATATAAGTTGTAATATACAATTTGATCAGTGGCTTCAATTTCTTGTGTTAAATCACCATATGGGCCATTACAAAACACCCTGGCCATTATTAAACAAAAATACAATTCATAACACCATGAATCAGTATCAAACATTCAAACATCAACACTTTCCTTTCTTAAAATAAAAACCGGTTACTAACGGGTTTTCTAACCGTAACCGGTTACTAACCGGTCCCAACCGGTTAGTACCGGTTGGGGTTTTTCGGGTTCGAAAGTCTAACCGGTTAGTAACCGGTTTTTGGTACTAACCGGGTTGACCGGGTTTGACAAAAAACCGGTTAGGATCGGTTACTAACCGGTTACGGCAAAATAACCGGTTTGTACATGGCTACTCATGTATTCAATGTTATTGTTTGTGTTAAACATTTAATTTGTTATCTCAATTCATATTACTTTGTTTCTATAGTGGTGTTTATGGAACAATGGTAAACAACATGATAATATGTTAACCCTCATATCCAACAATCTTAAAAGGTGTTTATTTACGTTATGAAGGGTTCATTTGGGATCGCTAATAAGGTTTTGATTGTTCATAAAACCTGTTATAAAACTATTCTCAAGCCATGTTGTTTATTAAGATATTTAAATTGTATAGTCATGCAATTGTGTTTTGAATTGAGATATCATGGACACTGAACATGCCTTAAAGTGTTGGGTTAAAAGTCTTATTTTGTTTTAGGTTTTATAAGGTGTATTTGTGGCATATATAAGATATACGATTGATGCTTATAGAAAACCTTAAATGAATAAGTGAGTGATTAAATGCATTGTGATGTATTGGGCTTAATAATGGTTAAGACATTTAAAACCATGTGCATAGTTATTTGTTGTTTTGTCTTTGCCACTGTTGTGCTTAATTGATATGTCTACGAAGAGACAAATTATTATACTTATGAATCAGTGAATGCAAGATCCCCAATGGCATGGTGAACAGAGTTTAGAATACTCGACATGGTGATTCTTAATCACATTGCTTATGTCACTGGTTTATATCGTTTCGCTTTTCATGGTTTCTAGCATTGGTTTGGATAAAGACATAAATTATGTTTTTATATTTAGATGTAATCATTTAGTTAGTAGATTGTTTCCTAAACTAATTTGAGTTTCTACTTAATTATGGTAAATTGTATCCCGTTATGTTTAAAATTTTTGAGAAATGAAACAAAACAGTTAGAAGGACTTTGATGGATGCTATACTAATGGTTTTCATGTGAATAATTTGTTTAAAACAATGCATATGCTAGAAACGATATACTCAAAATGCGTAGAATGTTAATTCGTATAGGAATGAGATATTCATGGCATTTTAAGTAGAATGTTCATTGAAACGAAAACTTAATTAAAACAACCAAAAGAACTCGAGCAATTAGTTGTACTGTGTCATAACAGTGAATCGCGAGTAGGCTTGCTTGTCGTGAAAGTATTGAAAAGTGACTCAAGAGAGATATGCCTAATGGTGGGGGTGGCTGATGTGTGCTACATGCTTGAGCTAAACAAAATGTATTCGTAAGTAATTCATATGTGAGTTTAGGCAGTTGAAGCCTGAAGGATAAAGAGATACAACCTATTGAATTGTAAATTAAACATGTAATTAACAAGTGTGATATTCACTTCATGAAGTAAGGTGACCCCGTTGTCTAGTTGCGGAGATATAGTTGTCTAGTTGTGGCAATATAAAAGGTTAAGAGGATTAGAGATCCAATACCTTAAGATTCCGCTGTGATGGAATTTGTATATATATTTGAGAATGGCCATTATGAAATGTTTGTCAAGTAAACTAGAAACTTGAGTTTGACACTACTAAGTCTCTGATAAGAGACTTGATGAGTGTATGAGATGAGATCGATAAGCATCGTAGTAGCTTATCCGAAATTCTCCCATAAGCCTCTGACGAGAGACTTATTGAAAGATGCTAGAGACATGGGTTTGAAACCATATGTGAATCAGTTTGTGATGGAAACCCAACTTGGATGTAGTGCTCCTACCTCTCGAGTTTATTAGGTAATAACGAAGTCACCTATCGATAGAATATGCTATCAACGAAATAACTCATGTATAGCAAAGATAGCATGGCGTTGCCGAGAATGAGGATGAGATTATTCTTTTAACAAAGCTTTTAAGTGTGACACCCCTAAAATTACAACGCAGCGAAATACCACTTGGGGTGCTACTTCATAGCATAAAGTACTAGTTACAGAAAATGACTCTAAGTGAGACGTTTTGAAAGTCAACCATTCGATAATTTTTATAAAATATCAGACTTACAACAGTTTCATTTACAATGCAATAGAAAACATTTTTAAATCATTCGTCGAATGGTACTCAAATCATAAAGCCTTCAAAAATATTTATATTCGCGCGACTCGAATGCTCCCAATGCTTAGCTAGCAATATAATAATCTGAGAAAATACATGCAAAAACGTGAACAATAATGTTGGTGAATTCATAGGTTTAAGTAAAAGCGGTATTGAAATTATTCAAGTAATATCTTAGTAAGAAAAGTAGCGTTACAACATTTCAAAGTAT
Organism: Tanacetum coccineum; assembly: GCA_026074375.1. Lineage (NCBI taxonomy): Eukaryota > Viridiplantae > Streptophyta > Magnoliopsida > Asterales > Asteraceae > Tanacetum > Tanacetum coccineum. The sequence goes on from BQNB010081104.1 coordinate 3,029, forward strand.
TATTTCCAAAATCCAAGTAGTGATTCAATAAATCAATAAATCAAAAAATGTTTGCAGTAAGTGAGACCACAAGATATTTAAGTAATGTAGACAAGAGAACTAATTCACCAAGTCCTAAATGAAATAATATTATTGCGCTAAAGCTCAAGACCTTTAAACCTTAACAGGTCAGTGCCCTACTGGTATAAAGGTGTATGCTCCAAAGACAACCTAATATGTCCTCAACAAGTAAAATGCACCATGGTCAACTTGTGACCAAAAAAATTTCAGGGAGGATGTTGTTAGTCCCGAAGATCTACCCACAACATTCGGCTCTTGCTACATTACAATTAACGGTTTCAAGATAAAAAAAAAGGGACTTAGTTGGCATTATGGTAACTTAGGCAATAATATTCAGGCAATAATCTGGATAGCATAAAATTTAAAACACTTGTGTCCAAAAGTAAAACATGCAATGTGTTCAAAACTCTCGTTTTCATATATATGTATTTAATGTTCTCAAATTATGTAGTAAGCAAATCAAGCTTTGGTAAGTTCATAAGTTATTAACCATGTATCACACATGTATTAAAAGTCATGTAGTAAGCAAGTAAAAGCTTTAGTAATAATAGTCATTTAACTCTTATGTATAAAAATCAATTAGTTTACTTAGTAAAATACGATCATGTTAATTTTTCTCACTCGGAGTCATCTCACGATTGGTCTCACTCTTTTGTTGGTGTACACCCTAAAACAATTTATAAAACCATTAAAAAGAGAAAATTTGGGGCTATGAACTCACCGAGAAGCAATGGAGTAGTAAGTACTGAAGTTAGATCAAGGATGGCATGAAATCATGGTCGCCTAAGTATCACCTAGAAAGAATGGTGACTTAGTATAAAGAAATAAAATGCACACGACGAGAACAACCAAAAGATGAAATGAAGAAATCGTGATCATAATATGGCGTTCTAATTATCTTTAACCAAGTGAGATTTATCCAAGAATCCCTTTAGGACCTGATCTAACAAACTATTTTGGACCATCAAGATATAAACCCACTTATACCACTTATTTACCCATTTTATAAAATCCGTTATACTCGTTAAGCCGTTTAAAGCAATCTGACATTATACAAGTCTGCACTTACGCCGACTTAATGGACCTATATCTCAAAATCCGTAATAGGTATAAACGAACGGTTTTCGCCTCAATCAAGCTTAATGAACCTATTTTACTGATGTTATCAACCAAACACTCCAATGCATCCAGAACCTAAGTGAAATGACCATTTAACTCACTAAGTAAACGAATCTTGATTTTTTGGAAACAATTTCCCTCTTCACCATTTTGATCATAACTCACAATCCATTAACTAGTTATGGAACGCCCATTCAAAAGCTCAAGTTTAAATCTATCAATTATCTACAACTTTTAGTTTTAAGAAAAACAGTTACTAGGCTTCAAAATGTTAAGAATATATTTGTTTGAAAATCTGGGTACAATTTCTAGTTAGTTTCGCCATTTTGATCGTAACTCATACAAAAACCGGAATGGGTATACGATGAATACAAGAACCATATGGTCCCATATGTTGTAAACCTTCACATCCGAATTGGGTAAAGCCGAGTAGCCCTCCAAGTCAAAATAAACTTCGTTACAGCTTAACAAGTTGTATTATAGAATATTGGGTAACACACTAAGTTTGTTCCAAACGTTATTTGGTCGTAATCTCGACCATAACCAAGATTTGGGAGCTCCATCCAACTCACCACTAGGACTTGAGTTATTAACCTGATCATTTATGTAAATAACCAGTAGGCTTTAAGCTAAAATTATTCTATTATATCACAAACTATCTGCATAACTAGATTCAATGACCCATTTTGACTAGTTTCATTAATTTGGGCGTATCTAACTCATCCGGAGGAGATACGACTCCATCTAATTCACCATATGGACCTGAGATTATAATCTATCTATTTATGTAATGATACAGTAGGCTCTAAGCACAAAATATTCCATTAACATACAAAATATCTGCAAGTCACCTATTTGGACTAGTTTCACTCATTCTGCTGTAACTTGGTCATCCGGAGGACTTACGGCTCCATCCAAAGCACCACATACACCTCGTATGTTTCTATACCTAAAAAAGTCATAAAATCTCAAACCTCTAGCCAAAAATTATTCGGCATCACACCAACAACCTACTGTCCTAAATTACTAGTCCCAATTTGTTTCTAAAATCCAATCTAACCTAATTTATAACCATCCTAAGCTACTACCTATCGCCATATCACTTTCACAATCACCTAATAACATGCATGCATCATATTTTCTATAAATCAAACAAATTGAATAAACTCATGAAATAAAAATAACAATTAAGCAAGAGATTAAAGCTTACGTAGCAACAATTGAAGAAAACAACGAACCAAACACCCCCTTAGGGTTTGGCCTAGATCGAACCACAAGCAAAAACCAAAAATCAAAACCTCCATTTGATTTTTCGAGATAAAACAGACCCTTAATAATCAAAACACTAACTTTTATTATCCAAAATCTTGTACAATTATATTCCTTTGCACCCTTATTGCCTAGGCTTCACCCAAAATTAAACAAAGTAACAAAACTAAGATTTTTGAAAATCTTCTTGCATGTTGATTATCCTTGCAAGGATTGAAAAATATTAATATAGGATGAATGTGGAGATGATTTGAAGTAAAAGGAGAATTTTTGGTAAGGTTTCGGTGGTGGTTTTGTTTTGGTCGTTCGAAGCAGGGAGGAGAGGGAAGCAGGGAATTGATTTTTTTATCTCTTTGTTTTTGTGTAACTGTGTGTTTGATATGGTATACAACACTTATATATGGATTTTGTATACTTTCTTAATTGTCTAGTTAACTTCCCAGGCTTTAAAAAAAATTAAGGAGTGTTTGTTTTAATGTTTTGTAGGAGTTAATTAAAAGAAAAGAGATGTTTGGTTTTACTATTATGTTTATTTATTTTTATTATATATTTTTTATAAACATTTATACTACATTATTTTAATTTAAAACACTTAGTTAAAATATTAAAAAGTGTTAAAGTACTATTTTTGACACGGTTTCGGCAAAACGCAGGAAAAGTCAAGAAATACTAAATAAGAATAATTTAGCTTCCGGAGCTAAAATATGAAATTTATGATCTTTTAAAACGCTTAACGGATAAATACCCATAGCACGACACGCAAATAACTAAAAATGACGATTTTCACCAAATCGGCTAACAAGTAAAACACAAAAGTTTTATTCAAAGCAAAAATAGGAATGGAGTCGAGATTTAATATTGATCGAAAAATACGAGATTTTATAGCCTTCCCACCTTAATGGAGCGTCGTCCCGATGCTCAATTCGCCTTATACGCCGTTGGTTTGCGACGGTCGATACACAATCGGAAAAATCCATATCACATATTACGAGTCGAAATAAGTTCAAGTAGCCGCTTGTACAAAAGCAATGAGGATAGCGATTAGAAGAGTAAAGACAATGAGTGATTCGTACAAACATATTACTTGTTAAAAGAGACGCACACCATGTCGGATACACATTTGGAAATAATCAAATGAACAAATTACAAACCGAAAGAAGTCTAAAGACTCATTCGTATTAAGATAATAACGATAATGATTAGATGAACGAAGAAAATGAATTATTCGTACAAACGGATTACAAATCAAAAGAAGGTTGTTCGTACGAATGCCATACCCTTAAGCCCACTCATTTACAAATCGTTATTTACATCCAAAGGCGTCCTAGTCCATGTAATCAAGACTTAGATATTTATGATTCGGCGATTTATAATTTCCTTATTCAAATGAAGAGGCATTACAATTCATTTCAATAAGGGGTAATTATAAATTAGCCTACTTAAGCATTATCACACAAAACACAAGATCAAAAACAATGTTACGTTGAGAAGAAGGAGTCTCCTTGGTGGCATGATTCTTCAAAATCATAAGAAGTAACGAGAATAATAATTAGACGTTAGCCATTCGCGTTCCAAAGGTAAGAGCCAAAATACGGAACGATCCGAGGTGACAAGTTAAAGTCGTACTCCCATCAACTGGAAGACTTTAAAACGATGGATTACGAAACCACAACGCGATTCAAAAGCATAGGAAGATTTCAAAATCGGATCGAATTGGTAATAATCATTAGTGGAATTGACAAACTTACACTGAATTTCATATCATCCAAAAGGGAATCAAGTACAATCACAAAATGAGTTTTGGCGAGATCACCGCATCGCCAGTATATATATTAGTAAACGAACTCATTAAAACATACCATAGTACTATACACATAAGCAAGTAATTATCATTACGTAGATGATTTCACATTTAGGCTTCGGTTAGCATTGGCATCAAACCAAGCTCGATTAAAAAGCATTGGAAACTTATACACATCATGTGAGTAGGCATACCCCTCCGATCCGAATTCAATCACATTGGGTACGCGTACCCATCCGATCCAAACTCACACCCACAAGCAATAATACCAAATAGACATAAGTGACCGAAAATAGTCCAACCTTATATGAATTGCTCTTATATATATATATATATATATATATATATATATATATATATATATAAATATGGCGGTAATCTCGAAGATAAGCGTAAAAGATCGAAAAGAAAGTCGAGTATTATAAAATTATTATCAGTGTAATACTATTAGAGATACTAAAGGGAGCATATAAGGGATCAGGGAGTATGAGCGCGTGGATATTAGACAATGGTGAAAGACTTTTAAATTTTTTCAAAAAACGGTTATAGTTAAGGTTTTGAAAACGACCTAGTTCTATATAACCAGTGCTCTGATACTAATCTGTAACACCCCCACAAATCACAACGCAGCGAAATACCACTTGGGGTGCTACTTCATAGCATAAAGTACAAGTTACAGAAAACGACTCTAAGTGAGACGTTTTGAAAGTCAACCATTCGATAATTTTTATAAAATATCAGAGTTACAACAGTTCCATTTGCAATGCAATAGAAAACATTTTTAAATCGTTCGTCGAATGGTACTCATATCATAAAGCCTTCAAAAATATTTATATCCGCGCGACTCGAATGCTCTCAATTCTTAGCTAGCAATATAAAAATTTGAGAAAATACATGCAAAAACGTCAACAATAATGTTGGTGAATTTATAGGTTTAAGTAAAAGCGGTATTGAAATAATTCAAGTAATATCTTAGTAAGAAAAGTAGCATTACAACATTTCAAAGTATTATTTCTGAAATCCAAGTAATGATTCAATAAATCAAGAAATGTTCAATAGTGGACCACAAGATTTAAGTAATGTAGACAAGAGAAACAGATTCACCAAGTCTAAATAAAATATATATTATTGCGCTAAGCTCATGACCCGAAACCTTAACTGTCAGTGCCCTTACAGTATATAGGATGTATGCCAAAACACCCTAAATGTCCTCAACATGTTAAATGCACCATGGCCAACATGTGACCAGAAATTCTAGGTGGGGATTATCAATCCTGATAGATCTACCCACAACATTCGCGCTTGCTACATTAGCAATTAACGGTTCATGATAAAAAGGGACTTAGTTGGAATTGTGGTAACTTAGGCAATAATCTGGATAGCATACAATTTAAAACACTTGTGTCCAAAAGTAAAACAAGCAATGTGTTCAAAACTCTCGTTTTCATATATATGTATTTAATGTTGTCAAATCATGTAGTAAGCAAATCAAGCTTTGGTAAGTCAATTAAGTAAACAAACAAGGATAAACACATGTATTTACGAACAATAGTCAAATAGTAAACAAGTAAAAAAGCTTTAGTAAACAAGAGCAGTCCATGTAACTGCTTAAGTAGTAACATTAATAAGTTTACTTAGTAACAATAGCAGGTATCTCTCACCACGAAAATATTTATGAAAACCATAAAAGAAATAAAAAGCGGGATATGACTCACCGCGAAAGAAATGAAGGCGAGATAAGTACCGAGAGCATTAGATCACAGGATGCATGAAATCACAGTCTGCCTACAGGTCACTGACTAGAAAAGAAATGTGTTACTTAGTATAAAGAATAAACAACGCACAATCGACGAGACACAACCATACACACGATGAAATGATGAAATCGTGATCATGATATGGCGTTCTAATTACCTTTAACCAAGTGAGATTTATCCAAGCATCCCTTTAGGACCTGATCTAATATGATTTCAAGTATAAAACCACTTATACCACTTATTTACCCATATGGGGGGGGGGGGGGGGGGGGGGGGGGTTTTTATATCAAGTTAGAAAAGCCTTATAGCCCTCGTATAAAAACCGTTTAAAGCAATCCGACATTATATAAGTCTGCACTTACACCGACTTAATGGACCTAGGTTTTCTCCTCAATCAAGCTTAATGAATGTAGTTTGCTGATTTTATCAACCAAAAATTCCAATGTATCCAGAAACTAAGTGAAATGACCAATTTACCCCTAAGTACACAATTTGAGTTTTGGAAACAATTTTCCGCTTCACCATTTTGATCATATCTCACAATCCGTAACTAGTTAGAACCCCATTCAAAAGCTAAAGTTATAAGCTAATCAATTATCTACAACTTTAGTTTTTAGAAAACATACCTAGTTTTCAAAATTTTTAAGATATATTCGTTTGAAAATCTGGGCACAATTTCTAGTTAGTTTGGCCATTTTGATCGTAACTCATTCATCCGGAATGGTTACAGTTCTATCCAAAGAACCACATGGTCCTAATATGTTGTAACCTTCACCCATATAAAAACCCAGTAGCCTCCAAGTTAAATAAATTTTGTTACAAGCTTAACTATTTGTATTATAAATTATGGTACACACTAAGTTTGTTTCTACGGTTTTGGTCGTATCTCGACCATCTGAAAGAGTTGGAGCTCCATCCAACTCACCACTAGGACCTGAGATATTAACTTGATCATTTATGTAAATAACCAGTAGGCTTTAAGCCAAAATTATTCTATTATATCACAAACTATCTGCATAACTAGATTCAATGACCCATTTTGACTTGTTTCATTAATTTGAGCGTATCTAACTCATCTGGAGGAGATACGACTCCATCCAATTCACCATTTGGACCTGAGATTATAATCTATCCATTTACGTAGGATCTAAGCCAAAAATATTCCATTCACATACAAAATATCTTCAAGTCACCCATTTGGACTAGTTTCACTCATTTGGCCGTAACTTAGTCATTCGGAGGACTTACGGCTCCATCCAAAGCACCACATACATCTCGTATGTTGCTCTACCAAAAAAAAAGTCATAAAATCATAGACCTCTAGCTAAAAATTATTTGTCATCACACCAACAACCTGCTGTCCTAAATTACTAGTCCCAATCCGCTTCCAAAATCCAATCTAACCTAATTTATAACCATCCTAAGCTACTACCTATCGCCATATCACTTTCACAATCACCCAATAACATGCATGCATCATATTTTCTAGAAATCAAACAAATTAAATTAACCCATGAAATAAAAATAACAATTAAGCAAGAGATTAGGGCTTACGTAGCAACAATTAAAGAAAACAACGAACCAAACACCCCCTTAGGGTTCGGCCTAGATCGAGCCACAAGCAAAAACCAAAAATCAAAACCTCCCTTTGATTTGTCGAGAACAAACACACCCTTAATAATCAAAACCCTAACTTTTATTATCCCAAATCTTGTACAATTATAATCCCTTGCACCCTTATTGCCTAGGCTTCACCCAAAATTAAACAAATTACCAAAATCAAGATTTTAAAAAATGTTTTTGCATGTTGATTATTCTTGCAAGGATTGAAAAAGATTAATATAGGATGAATGTGGAGATGATTTGAAGTAAAAGGAGATTTTTTGATAAGGTTTTGGTGGTGGTTTTGTTTTGGTCATTCAAAGTAGAGAGGAGAGGGAAGCAGGGAATAGATTTTTTTATCTCTTTGTTTTTGTGTAACTCTGTGCTTGATATGGTATAAAACACTTATATATGGATTTTGTATACTTTCTTAATTGTCTAGTTAACTTCCCATGCTATAAAAAAAATTAAGGAGTGTTTGTTTTAATGTTTTGTATGAGCTAATTAAAAGAAAATGGGTGTTTGATTTTATTATTATGTTTATTTATTTTCATTATATATTTTTTATAAACATTTATACTACATTATTTTGATTTAAAACACTTAGTTAAAATATTAAAAAGTGTTAAGTACCATTTTTGACACGGTTTTGGCAAAACACGAAAAAAGTCAAGAAATACTAAAATAAGAATAATTTAGCTTCCGGAGCTAAAATATAAAATTTTTGATCTCTTAAAAACGCTTAACGGATAAATACCTGAAGCACGAAACGCAAATAACTAAAAATGATGATTTTCACCAAATCGGCTAACAAGTAAAACACAAAATTTTTATTCAAAGCAAAAATAGAAATGAAGTCGAGATTTAATATTGACGTAAAAATAAGAGAATGTACCATTATAATTCATCTAGCAAACGGTTAGAGTAGCTTTGCCTATATGACCTAGAGGTGGTGCCGCCTTGAATGGAGAGTTGTGGTTTCTCTCTTAGAGGGTTATGAAACAGGATTTATGCGCATGGCCATATTTGCGCTCAGTTTGAGAATGAGATGGTTACAATGGGAAGTGTGTAGAGGTGTGTTGGTTGAGATCATTAAGGTTCAGTGGTTTAATTCCTTAGGACACCATTGAATCGATTTCATTTTACATACTTCGAGTAAACGAAGGTTTAATCGTTATGACATTTTTGTGGCACAACCTATTAGAGTAGCAGAAAACTTTTCTATCTGGTGGGGGAATGTTGGAATTTTATGAAAAGATTGGCATGTTTTGAATTGATAAAGCCTAATGTACAATTATCTTATGCTGAAGCTATTTGTATAATTTTTACAACTTGTGGTACAACATGTTTAAGCAACTAATATTATGACTAAAGAGTGTGTGAATGGGGTTGATAAATCAACAAGAAATCAGGGGAGTGGGAAAACTTGGAAGGCAGCCATGAGCTGCAACCGTCTCACCACCTCCTCCTTATTCTCCTATGATCATATTGTTTTCAATATTCATTTTGATGGCAGGTTTTGAACTATAAAATGAAATTTTCTGAACTCATTCTACATATAAAGAAAAACAAACCACAAACACTTTGAAAAAGGATGCATAATTTGCTTTATCGATGCGGGTTTCTTTCATATGTCAATTCTTAGTTATCTGCTCCGCCATCGTCATTTTGTTGTCATCATACTCTGGTGATCGACAACATGAGTCTGCATCAAATCCTATGGTTTGTTATGCATGAGGCTTGCGGAGAATTGAGCGCGTAAACACCTTTTACAGACAGGGAGTTTAATCCCGTGCAGAGCTCTTTAACGTTTTTCTCGTGTTTACAGAATTATTCTAAAGATGGTTAAGAATTCTGTTCCAATGATCAGGTTTATGTTTATCACCCTCATGATTAGTGGCTTCAATTTCTTGTGTTAAATCACCATATGGGCCATTACAAAACAACCTGCCCATTATTAAACAAAAATACAATTCATAACACCATGAATCAGTATCAAACATTCAAACAGCAACACTTTCCTTTCTTAAAATAAAAACCGGTTACTAACCGGGTTTTCTAACCGTAACTGGTTACTAACCTGTCCCAACCGGCTAGTACCGGTTGGGGTTTTTCGGGTTTGAAAGTCTAACCGATTAGTAACCGGTTTTTGGTACTAACTTGGTTGACCGAGTTTGACCAAAAAACCGGTTAGGGTCGGTTACTAACCGGTTACGGCAAAATAACCGGTTTGTACACGGCTACTCATGTATTCAAGTTGTTGTTTGTGTTAAACATGTAATTTGTTATCTCAATTCATATCACTTTGTTTCTATAGTGGTGTTTATGAAACAATGGTAAACAACATGATAATATGTTAACCCTCATATCCAACAATATATCTTCGATCCATGGTCCACACGACGGGTTAAACGAAGAAGTTGGTCATCACGATAATGTCCCTTTCAAGTCCTTGTAAATTCTATAAAGAGTTGAAGGCGAAAATTTAACAAAATATAAAAGGGTTTTGCTAACAACAGCCCTTAGGGCTGTTCTTAACAACTAATTTTCAAAATTTGTGTTAAGACAATATACAATGTCTAAATAAAATCATTCAAATTCAAATAAAATCACTAACAACTTCCTATAATTTCGCACACACAAATTGAATTCACACTTCTCATTGGCCATATTAGCGAAAAATGCGGAGCATGTTTAGAAATATGTCTTAATATTGGCATATTTTGTGGAAAATTTGTTGTTATTGACAGCCCTAAGGGCTGCTGTTAGCATTTCCCAATATAAAATAGGAAAAATTCTCTAAATTTTTCTAAACCAAGTAAACTTGATTTCTCAAAATAGACCAGTCGCTCAAGTCGTCTAATTTAATATTTTGACATTTGTCATTTGATTGTACTTTTTGTGTAAGTAGCTTTTGAGTACCTTTTTCAGAAATATTTTTGGGCGACTTTTTTTTGTCTTTTACTGAGAAAATATTTTTATTTTTTCACTAAAAGAAAAAAAAAGGCCCAAAGTACATTTTATAGGTTGCCCAAAAATATTAATGAAAAAGGTGATGGGTATAGCTATACCTGGGCGCACCCCTCGGCATCTAAAATGAGTAAGTTAGACCGTTTCTTAGTTTCTGATGGGTTTCTTTCTTTCGTAAGTCTTAGTTTCTGATGGGTTTGCTTTCTATTGTTCCCTCATACTTGCAGGCAGTGTCCTGTGATAAGGGGCGTGTGCATCGTGCTCGGAACATCGCCGAGTTCCTTACTGCCGTACGGTGGGAAGTGATAAAAACGACAGATAATAATGGAGGCATAACCGAGTCCGTTTTTTTTGTCTCACTCATGTCTGATCAAGCTTTTGATATATAATTACTCCAGTCATTTGTATACTTCCATAGGTATTTTCATCTCAAGATAGTAATCCTATGGTTCGCTTCAAAAAAGAAACTTCAGGCCTCAAAACAGTGATTCGATGCTGGAATTGAATTATAAACGGAATCTCAGATGAATCGTACGACAGAGAGTAAAATTAAGTTGAAAAGATATTGACAAATATATTAGAATCAACTTGGTGCTAATGATTGATCTTTTCTCTGTTCGCTATCAGAGCTCCTAAAAACAATATCATGAAATCCACTTCGTGAAACCGTGAGTCGATCCAAAAGGCGAAATTAAATGGGCGTTAGAAGGGGATAGAAAACTCCAAGTTTTTTTCATGGCATGATTAACAGAAAACGCGTCACTTAGCGGTTACAGTGTCATGATTGGTGGCAAAGGGTTGAATGATCCTAGTAAAGTGAAAGATGAGTTTCTGTGTATTATTTTGCTTCTCGTTTCTGGATCTGGGAATCCGTCAGTGTCATCATTTTAATTACCTAACCGTCTTAATATTGATCATCAGTGGGAGTTGGAGGCTCCTATTTCTAGAGATGAAATTCGTAGGCTGTTTGGGATTGTTGTGAAAATCAAATCTCCTGGCCGGACGGTTTTACCTTTGATTCTTTCGCAAATTCTGGATATCGTTGGTTACCTGATCTTTGCTTATTTGTGGATGGTTCTTCATTCAGCCCCTTTTCCTGTTGGATGTAATTCTTCTTTTATTGCCCTCATCCCGAAAACATTGAATCCGAAATCAGTTGGTGAGTACAGGCCTATTAGCTTGATTGGGAGTATCTATAAAATTGTTACGAAGATTCTTGCCAATCGTCTTTCTACGGTCATCGCCGATATTATTTCGAACGTTCAAACAGCGTTTCTTCAACCGTCAAATTTTGGATGGCCCTTTTATCATTAACTAGCTCCTTGCTCGAGCATCATAAAAAAACACTAGAGTGCAATGTGTTTTTAAAGATCGACTTTGCTAAAGCGTATGATTCTATTCCGGTGGGAGATTATTTGGGTGAATGAGTTCTTATATCGCATTGGAGTTTCGGTGTTAAAGATGGTTTTCGTGGATTCAGGTATCTTCACATTCTAGTATGGCTTCCATTCTATGTTACTCATGGGACCCTACTAAGATTCCAGATTTCATAGGGGCTCTGAACAAGTGGAGCCTTGGCTCCTTATTTATTATTATTCATCATGGAGTCATTACTTAATCTTCTCTCGTGTATATCGTGAAGCTGGCATTATTACAGGTATTAAGATTGACTCTCAGACTCTATCCACATTTGTCTATGCATGATCAGTTTTCATCGAGAGAATGGTCTCGTGGTATTTCGACTGGACTATCATGGACACTCTATCGTTAGTTTCTTTAATTATCCGAGCCTCATCCATTACTCTGAAAAACACAAGCTACAACTCCGTTGAGGTGTTGTTCATAACCGGAAATCTCAGTTTTTGAGAGGCTGCTACCTTGATTGGTGTTACGGCTTCTTCATACGCCGTTTAAATAACCTTGGGTATTCACTGTAGGCCGAAAACTTGAGTCTTCGATTAGGGCAGTGGGGACGATACCGTTCATACTCAAGATGAGATCGATCTTCATGAAGCCCAAGAACGCTTTCTATTGGAGGTAGTCTTACTCGTCTCAAGTCGGTTCTCGATCCACCTATTTTATAATATGTCATCTCTTTAAGGTCCCTAAGAGCGGTTCTCAAATCCATGAAATCTATTCGGCGGAATTTTTCATGTATTCGTGGATGGAAGAGAAAAGATGCTTTGGTTTGCTGGTCTAAGGGAAAAATTGTTGAGTTTTCAAAGTGTAGTTAGAATTAAACTAGTTTATGCTCTAAATAGAGGCCTTCTTTTTAAGTGGATTTGGCGCTTTCTGTCTCGCGATCAATCGTTGTGGGCCCAGGTCATTCATGCTTTACACGGCTCCAACACAAGTACTCTTTCTGCCTCCTATTCTTCGCTGTGGAGTTCTATTATTAAAGAATGTAACGCCCTTAAATCTCAAGGTTTGGACCTAATCTCTCATTGTAAAATTAGAGTTGGTAACGGTATGTCTACAAGTTTCTGGCATGATCAATGGTTAGGTGATTCTTGTCTTCGGTTAAGCTATCCTCGTCTATTTGCTCTCGAAAATAATAAGGTTTGTTCGGTGGCCGCTAAGATGAGCGCTCCTTTTGTTTCGTCTCTCCGTCGTGACGTAAGAGGTGGGGAAGAATCTGCACAGCTTTCTCGGATTTCTGATCTTCTCGATACAGTGGTGCTTTCTAACATGGGGGATCGTCGGTTCTGGGACCTTAATGGTGACGGGTGTTTTCGTGTAAAAGATGTTCGTAGGTTGCTTGACGATATGCTCTTGCCTAAATCTGATGTTCCGTCTAGATGGGTCAAGCAGATCCCCATCAAGGTTAATGTTTTGGCGTGGAAGATCTCTATGGATCGTCTTCCTACTCGGGTTAATTTGCATCGGCGTGGAGTTCAGGTTTCCCCTATTTCTTGTCCTATTTGTTGTGAGGCCCTCGAGAATCTCGATCATTTGCTGTTTTGTTGCGACTTGGCAAAAGATATTGCTCGGTCTATTTGTAATTGGTGGGGCTTGGTTTGGAACCCTGTTGATTCGTATCGATCTTGGTTATCTTGGTTTAATTTGGTTCAGCTTCAATCAAGTTCAAAACAAGTGCTGGAAGGAGTGTTTTACACTTCCTGGTGGAGTATCTGGTCATATAGAAACCATCTCCTCTTCTCTGATTCAAATCTTCGAAAAGATGGTATTTTTGAAGACATAGTTAGGCGTTCTTTTTCTTGGTATATTGCTAGGGGTAAAAACTCTATTAGTTGGGATAGTTGGATTCAACACCCTTTTTTAATTTCTTTGTAATTCTAGCTACTTGCTAGTTTTCTTTTAATAAAGTTGCCGTTCAAAAAAAAAAAACTACTTACACAAAAAGTATAGTTTTTTTAGGCAACTTGGACGACTGAACGACTGGTCTAAAAGTCAACTTTTTTTTATATAGAAAAGGTAAGCACTTTGGCGACTGATCTATTTTTACAGATTTTTCCAATAAAATAAGACTTGAATTGTACTCATGAGGTTGTTGATGGATCACACACAAGCTTATAAATAGAGTGAGGCGTGGCGTGGCGGCATGACCAAGCCTCACGCATTAGAAGCCATAACGAGTCATGGCGTTTTCTAAGGCGTGACTTAAAGCGACACAAAATATAAAAATATTCATACATTTATATATTTATATTATATTCAAATATATTGAATTTACAAAAAGAGTCATACATAAGGAAAAAAAATCAAAAAATTATTTTTGCATTTAATCTTTTTCATTTCTATACAAAAAATGGTTTTTTATCGAAATTGAATTCAAAAAAGCCTCCACGCATCATGCCTTGTCGCGCCTTATCATGTTTTTCACTTCTCATCTCACGTCACGTCTTAAGCCTACACCTTAGTATATTGCGTAGGGTGAAGGTCACGCCTCACGTCTTTGCGAAACCTTAGTTGCATCATGACATGCCTTTTAGAAATATCATCACACATTAAGTACTTGGAAGAAAATTAGGTGATGCAAACTTAAAAAGATTTATTTCCTAATTTATATGATTTAGACTTGAGAAATTAATTTTTTATATATAATAAAACAAAACATTAAGCGAAGACTTTCATATTTTCAAAAGAAATATATTTCCTTATTAGGTAATATTCATTTAATTATATATACTATCTATCTTTTTTTAATATGTTTTATTAAAAAAAACCTAAATAACTCCTTACTTGACAAAATTATTTGTAAATTCGTTTTTAAGAAAATTTATGCTAAAAAATACATGTGTCAAAAATTAAAAGATAAAAAACTATGAGAAGGTGGGGTTAATCTAAAAATATTAAAGGGTATAATTTGAAACTAACAAAAAAACACAGTTACCCGAAGACCTAAATCAAAGTCATAGTTCCTAACTTAAATCACTGAAGACTAAAGTCGAATATCACAATCACCTGGATTTTCAAAATGAATTACAACTCATTCAATTCAACATTCAGTTTATTATTTATACCTCAAATTACTTGAAAGAATCAGATACGATCCTTAACTTTGGTATGATTTTGAGTTCCATGTCTAATTTGTTGCTTCTAATTCAATAATATCTATATTTTCGATTATATTAACCGCTTTTTTGGTCCACATTTAATTTTGTAAATTATGTGTTTTAATAGTGGATTTATATTGAATGTGTGTATTGTTGTTGTTTATATGAATGACAAGATTTAGAGATGAAGGATATGTGTTTGTTAATTTGTGATATAATAGTAAATGAATGTGTTTGTTTTGTAATTGTCGATTTAGGAACATAAGATATATAAGTCATCTGATGGCGTAAGGTTTAAGTAGATAAAAGGTTGGATTTTTTATTAATGATTGTGAACTGATGACATGGTTATTTTTTTTTGAACGGCAACTTTATTAAAAGAAAACTAGCAAGGAGCTAGAATTACAAAGAAATTAAAAAAGGGTGTTGAATCCAACTATCCCAACTAATAGAGTTTTTACCCCTAGCAATATACCAAGAAAAAGAACGCCTAACTATGTCTTCAAAAATACCATCTTTTCGAAGATTTGAATCAGAGAAGAGGAGATGGTTTCTATATGACCAGATACTCCACCAGGAAGTGTAAAACACTCCTTCCAGCACTTGTTTTGAACTTGATTGAAGCTGAACCAAATTAAACCAAGATAACCAAGATCGATACGAATCAACAGGGTTCCAAACCAAGCCCCACCAATTACAAATAGACCGAGCAATATCTTTTGCCAAGTCGCAACAAAACAGCAAATGATCGAGATTCTCGAGGGCCTCACAACAAATAGGACAAGAAATAGGGGAAACCTGAACTCACGCCGATGCCAATTAACCCGAGTAGGAAGAAAATACCTAGAGATTCTACCACGCCAAAAACATTAACCTTGAATGGGATCTGCTTGACCCATCTAACTGGAACAACAATTTAAAGGCAAGAGCATATCGTCAAGCAACCTACGAACATCTTTTACACGAAAACACCCGTCACCATTAAGGTCCCAGAACCGACGATCCCCCATGTTAGAAAGCACCACTGTATCGAGAAGATCAGAAATCCGAGAAAGCTGTGCAGATTCTTCCCCACCTCTTACGTCACGACGGAGAGACGAAACAAAAGGAGCGCTCATCTTAGCGGCCACCGAACAAACCTTATTATTTTCGAGAGCAAATAGACGAGGATAGCTTAACCGAAGACAAGAATCACCTAACCATTGATCATGCCAGAAACTTGTAGACATACCGTTACCAACTCTAATTTTACAATGAGAGATTAGGTCCAAACCTTGAGATTTAAGGGCGTTACATTCTTTAATAATAGAACTCCACAGCGAAGAATAGGAGGCAGAAAGAGTACTTGTGTTGGAGCCGTGTAAAGCATGAATGACCTGGGCCCACAACGATTGATCGCGAGACAGAAAGCGCCAAATCCACTTAAAAAGAAGGCCTCTATTTAGAGCATAAAAACTGGAGACTCCAAGACCTCCATTACTTTTGGACGCAAGAACCTTAGACCAGCTAACCCAAGCAATCTTTTTCTCTCCATCACGAATACCATTGAAAAAATTCCGCCGAATAGATTCCATGGATTTGAGAACCGCCTTAGGGACCTTAAAGAGAGACATATTATAAATAGGGGTGGATCCGAGAACCGACTTGAGAAGAGTAAGACGACCTCCAATAGAAAGAGTTTTGAGCTTCCAAGAAGATAGACTCATCTTGAGCTTATTAACGGTTTCGTCCCATGCCCTAATCGAAGACATGTTTTCGCCTACCATGATACCCAAGTATTTAAACGGCGTATGAAGAACCGAACAACCAATCAATGTAGCAGCCTCTAAAACTGAGATTCCGGTATACCAACACCAAGGAAGTATTTAAACTGATGACATGGTTATACAATGTAGTTCTTTTGAGTTTTAGTGTTGTAATTTAGCGAACATTTTTGTTATGATCAGGTTTATTTATATAAGAGTGGATATGCAGCTTGAAGAGGATAAGTGACATATTAGTTATAGTAATTTAATCGATAATGAGTTTAAGAAGTGTTAAATATATGTGGGATGATGTGAGGTCACCTTACTTAGCTTTTCGAATCACAAAGATAAAAGCAAACGCCTGACGCAATGTACAAAGGTGTAGTTCTAAAATAATTTTTTGCTAATTTCTGACATTTACCCTTAGTTTATATGGAAAGTTCAAATGTCTATTGAAAATATTATTAGGGTAAATTTTAAATGAAATTTCAAGTGGGTCAAGTGAGAGAAACCAGTTGTGCATAAGGTGTTCTCTACATCATGTCAACACCCATTACGGATTCCGGTATGTTATACTTGTTCATCTTATCTATGTAGTTATTATCGTATTCAAGGATCCTTGTGGCATAATAGTATAATGTGTTCACCGTGAATATTTGATGCTAATAATTAAAGATAATTGCTTACATGACAGCCATTGAGCATTTCCTAAAAATATGGAGGGTAGTTTCAATATCATTATCACATACGAGACATTTGGTATAGATAAGATCAATTCCCCAAATGTCAAGGTTTGCATGAATGGGTAGTTGATCCAAAATAACCCCGCGCTGAAATTCACATGTTTTTAAGCAAAAAAAACTAGTTTTTTTATAACCTCGCACCCACATGTTTTTAAAAAGTTAGTCAAATTTGTGGTGTTATCCGAGATTAGATTCGTCCGAAAACCAGTTAATAGATTTTAGTGTTGTACGATATCGGGTACGATTCACGATTCATCAAAATTGATACTTTGAAGTGGTTAACTGATTGTACATCGTATTTGGGATGTATTTCAGTGATATAACTGCTTGTTGATCAAATTTAGGAATTTCGGTGATATAACTACTTTGTGGTTGAATTTGGGAAGTTTGGTGATATAACTACTTTTTGATCAAATTTGAGAATTTCGGTGATATAAATTTTATGTGATCGAATTTGGAATTTACGGTAATCTAACCATTTTTGATCGAAATTGGGAATTTTAAGTGAAATAACCGTTTTGTGATCGAAATTGGGATTTTCGGACACTCAACCATTTTTGAATCGAGTTTGTGTAATTTTGGTTGGGTGGTTGTGGTTTGAATCATAATTGAAAAGTGTATATTTCAATTAAGATTGATATTTTTGGTAGATGCAATTTTGGTTGGTATTCAAAAACGGTGAAATTTTAATTTCGATTGGACAAAGAGAAATCTATATTGAATTTTGATTGGTGGGATTTGAATTTCGGTTAAGAACAAATTAGATTGGTTTTCACACACGATAAGAGGCAAATTCGATTGAGCTATAGTATACGTGAACCGTTGTTGTCTGCAAACGCTAGTAGTTCATTAATTTTACAATAGAACTCTTTTTCGTCTAAAAAGATCCATATATTGTTTCACACATGATAACATCAAATAACGTCACTTTTATAGCATCATTTATCCCATGTAAATAACCCATTTTGTATAATTATTGCAAAGAATTGTTACTTAATCGTTTGTATTTGAGAATTGTAGTAATTATGGAGTACTTGGTGAAAGTTAACTAAAAGGAACACATTCTGGAGCTTAAATGAATATATTTGAAGATTACTGTTCTGACAACCAATACGCCGTATCCATAAAGGAAGATACGGCGTATACGTGTCTGCACTTCACTAAAGACCACGCAGGAAACAAGATCAATACGCCATATCCAGGGATGACTGATACGCCGTATTCAAGTTATAGAAATAAAATATTCTGGGAGATATCAAATGTGGTCCTTACTCCAAGAAACCCTCGATACACCGTATTGACCTCAGTCAATACGCCGTATCAACCTTTTTCCAGACATTATAAATAGAAAACTCAAAAATGAGTTTTCGGTGTGCTTTTAACAACCAAGGTCGATTTTTAGAATAGAAAAGAAGCCAAGAAGGTGTAGCAACGTGCTTCAATCCATAGGGAAACCCTTGTAATTCATATACTCTTGATAATCGTTCAATCTTTGGTATCATTCGTTTAACCCGGTTAGTTTATTTTGTTTGATTCGATTATTATGTTTGTATTTATCACAATGATTATTAGCTGATACCTTTAGGTATGAGCCATATTTATGAAGATTTCAATGGTTAGTTTGTTAATCTCGATCGCTTAATTTATCGTTGGTTATTGATTATGTTTATCACATGATGCTCGTTTATGTGCTTTAATATGCGTTTAATCCGTATCTAAGGATATCGCCTGTAGCTTAACTAGATATCGGATAGTTCCCGCATAGTAATTTATATATGTGGAATTAATAAGATCACAAATAAAGTCCTGCTAAATCCATGTCTAAGGATATCGCCTGTAGCTTAACTAGATATCAGATAGTGCCTTACGGTATTTTATATAAGTGGTAGTTCACTATCCAAACTAAGCCAAGGGAATCGGAACGTTAGTTGTTAGAATCATTCTAAGAACTAAGCCATGGGAATCAGAACGTTAGTTGTTAGAATCATTCTAGGTCACCTGCTAGTCTAACTTGTTCACTAAATCAAAGGCACTATCCGATATCTAGTTAAGCTACAAGCGATATCCTTAGACACAGATTTTGTAGGACTTTATTTGTGATCTTATTAATTTCACCTATATAAATTACTATGCGGGAACTATCTAATATCTAGTTAAGCTACACGCGATATCCTTAGATCCGGATTGAATGCATATTAAAGCACATAAACGAGTATCATGTGATAAACATAATCAATAACCAATGATAAATTAAGCGACCGAGATAAACAAGCCAAACATTGAAATCTTCATAAATATGGCTAATACCTAAAGGTATCAGCCAATAACCATTGTGATAGATACAAACATAATAATTGAATCAAACAAGGTAAACAAACCGAGTTAAACGAATGATACCAAAGATTCAACGATTATCAAGAGTATATGAATTACAAGGGTTTCCCTATGGATTGAAGCACGTTGCTGCACCTTCTTGGCTTCTTTTGTCTTCTGAAAATTGACATTGGTTGTTAAAAGCACACCGAAAACTCGTTTTTGAGTTTTCAATTTATAAGGTCTGGAAAAAGGTCGATACGGTTTATTGACTGAGGTCAATACGGCGTATCGGGGGTTTCTTGGAGTAGGGACCACTTTTGATATCTTCCAGAATATTTTATTTTCATAACTTGAATACGGCGTATCGGTCATCCCTGGATACGGCGTATTGATCTTGTTTTCTTCGTGGTCTTTAGTCAAGTGCGGGCACAAATACGCCGTATCTTCCTTGATGGATACGGCGTATTAGTTGTCAGAACAGTAATATTCAAATATATTTGTTTAAGCACCAGAATGTGTGCCTTTGAGTTAACTTTCCCCAAGTACTCCATAATTACTGTAATTCTCAAATACAAACGATTAAGTAACAATTCTTTGCAATAATTATACAAAATAGGTTATTTACATGGGATAAATGATGCTATAAAAGTGACGTTATTTGATGTTATCAAACATCCCCCCACTTGAATCCTACTTGTTCTCAAGTAGCCTTTAGAAGTTTATGAAAATATATCCCTAAGGATTTTTCCGGTCAAGCATTTATTTGATCTATTACAATTACACAACCAAACATCTCACGAAATAGGAAGATGAAAACACTCAAATCACTCAACTAATCTATGTGGTAACATGTAACTAATTCGCTTAATTGCTCGGTCGTGACGAGTATTATATCATAGGCTTGGCAAGGATACACATCTCCACCACTAGAGCTAAGGAGTAACAAGTTTATAAAGGTAAAATGGGTTTTTATGATAAGGTTAAGGGTTGATCATTCTATAATCTTTCACCAAAAGTACCACACCAACAAGGAAACTAAAGCACACATACATGGCCATAATGACGGAATAGACATGTGTGTTCGATCACATCCTCATTCGATTAACCAAGGGTTAGGATAAAGAATGATATAGGGTATGGATCTTCTAACTTTCACCAATAGTAATAAACCAACAAAGCAACTGAGACATGCATACATGGCCGTAACGACGAAATAGACATGCATGCTCGATCACATCCTCATTCGCGTAAAACCCATGGTTAATGATTAAGAAAGGGAATTAAATTGTTGTTAAATAAAAATTACGAAACAAATAGACTAGGTCCAAGATATAAGTTGCTAGACACTCTTTTTCCTGACCGTTACCATGATTAAGACACAACTATATACAAACGTCTTGATCATAGATCAAAAATGACAACCAAAGTTGGCGTTCCCGTAACGGTCAACTTCCCAATTGTCTCATACTTTACATACTTTACAAGACAAGTGGCGATATCTACCACTTTATACAAAACTCTACATCGTTGAATTATAGATGTATCAACGAATAATCGATCCTTCATATAATTCCTTCGGTCTAAGCTTTTGCGAAACGATTATCTCCAAACTTTCCTTCTTTTTTTGTTGTGATTTTTCTAATTTTTTTACAACACTATACTACGAAACTCATTGTAATTTCACCATCTTCATGATCATAATAAATCCGGATAATTCCTTCGGTAATTCTTCATTCTTCGGACGTACCAATAATTGTGTTGGTAGTAAAAATACATGAGTTTTGACTACTTTATACATTTTCATTTGCAATGTGAAAATTTCTTCCCAACCGTACCAAAGATAGAAAATTAATACAAGACTCGAGAAATACATACTTTACACTTTAAGCAACTAGCAACTGATAAATGGACATAATCTAACAGGATAGGCTAAGGTGTAAAGGTGTAACGAAACAGATAGTTGGTGTTATTCCTAAAGGATTGGCTCTATTGGTTTTTCTAGGGGTATCTTACTCTTAAGATGAGAGTAAACAAAGGGTTTATACGGGGATTTAACTAACCAGAGTAGTTAGTTAATAAAACAACATATATAGGCTTTTTGGGTGTAATCCTAAAAATTTACCAATTTAAACAAGTTACTCCATCTAAATCCATAGTACTCATTATTGTGGTCTCGAATAGATATACCAAGCCAAGTTCTAAAGTCTACAACATCACCGGCACACTCATATTTTTGTGTAATTTGGATAAACATTTGGAAACGGATAAGGTTAAATCTTCACAATATCTAATAAGGGTTATTGTGTGCGGGTTATATAACAAGTAATTTCACAAAAGTATGCTTGAATTTTTTTTAAATTTGAGCATAATTTAAGCATTTTAGTGTGAAAAATATGACAAGTATGCATTCTAATTCTATCACCCCACTTGAATTATACAACGTCCTCGTTGTATAGATAAAACATTAAAAACGGGAATTAAAAAGAATTAGAATGAGAAACTCCCCTGATATTTTGCTCGGTAGATTCTCCATGTATATTTTATGAGCAAGGATGTGTGTTGAACATGCGTCTGAATGCCAGCATGACTACAATCACACATAAGATTCCAGATGATTGATACTTCACCAACTTCGTCGATTTCTTTGCAGCGAGGTCATGTGCAAAATATAGAAAAAACATGCAAAATCTTATATCGGGTATCTATGGTTAATTTAAATAAGCTAAATAAACTGTACAGGAGACCGATACGCCGTATCCATAAACTGGAATACGCCGTATAAAAACCTGTAAAAAGTATCTAAATACGGGT
>BQNB010081105.1:852-27250 GCA_026074375.1 Tanacetum coccineum
GAAGAATCAGCAGTCAAACCGGAGCCGGAACTGAAGAATACTATTGGATGCAATCTTAACCCATCTGATGGGCCGGGAAAGCCCAATAGTATAACTATGAAGACTGTGAAGACCAAATGGGCCCTCAATCAATTTCAACAGCCCATTTGTGTGCAATTGACAAAGACTGTGAAGACTTTGAAGGCCCAATCCTAGCCCAGTTACAGCCAATCTCAGCCATTGTACACACAAAACCCACTTCATAACCTTATTGGGCTTGAAAAAGCCCAATAACCAAACCTGTACCTTATTGGGCCTTAAAAAGCCCAATAACATAAGCCTAAACCTTATTGGGCCCAGACACACTCAATTGGGCCCAATACAAGCCCACACACCCAATTGGGCCCAATACACAAACCCAAGCCCAATACCCTTTTTACAAAACTTTAGGGGCTAAATTGCCAATTTTAAAACTTGTTTTATAAAGAAAAAAGAGCTAAAAAGAGTCCAGGGACTGAAACTGCCAATTGGCATTTCTTTCACAATTTTAAAAACACAAGGGCTGGTTTTGCAATTTACCTTTTTCTCTTTTAGTTATAAAACGCAGGGACCATTTTTGCAAATTGCCAAAACCTCCTTTTACTTCTTTTGTTATAAAACGCAAGGACCAAATGTGCCACTTTCCAAACTAGCTTATAACTGAATTTTGGGGCTGAAATGAAATGAAAAGAGAAAGAAAGATGGGGGGGCACTTTTGCCTCTTCCCCATACTTTCCTTTTAAACCTGCAACTGCCCCGTACCCTCAACCCGTTTTACCGCCAAACCCATACCACCCTCTCCCACTGTTTTCACTCCCATACCACCTCCCTAGTACACTCCCAGCTCACCCCTCACCTTTTCCCACCTTACCCTGCCCCTATAACCCTTCCCACTTGGAAATCACTCAACCACACACCATTTTTTTATGTTTTTAGCTTAATTTTAATTCCAAGTCTTTGGAGGGCTAGGATTGAGTATGCTGCCTTGTACTCTCACAGCAAACACAACCCAAGACCAAGTGATGCCTTTGGACTTCTATAAAAGAAAAGAAGAACAAGCCGAAACAAGAATCCCTGTTTTTACTTTCTTAGTTTAATTTTAATTAAGTTTGCTTCAAAGTTATTGTACTCAGTTTATTTAAAACGTTTTAAGTTGTATTTCTTGGAAGTTTTAATAAAAAAATTAAGAGTTCTCTTGTTATTGCATTTTGTCGAAATTCAATATAATTTAAGATTATTTAATTCCTGTTTAAAATCATTTAAAAATGTGTTTAAAAGTTATTAAACCTCACTTATAATTGATTCTCTCCAGCTGCAATTACCCATAAAAAACAGTTAACAACCTTTTTATATATTAAAGGGGTGTTTGGTTTAGCCTTAAAATGGGTCATATGGGGGTTTTCATGGGTTGTAACCACTCAGCCAACTTTGGCTGAGTGTGTGGGGTTTCTTAACCATATAAAAACACACTCTTTAGTATAAAAATAAGTTTTGAGTGGTCCAATTTGCTGTTCTGTCAAAATTTTATAAGCCCTAAAGTGTGCTAAATCACTTAAGCTGGTGAGACAGCTTAAGCACACTTTAGTGTGGTCTTATTAGTCATAAACAAGTTCTTTTTTAAAACCCAAATTGCTTTCCCTTTTACTTTGAACAATATAAGATAAAGTTTGGCTTGCAATTTTTTAAAAGAACCCCACCAATTTTAAGCTACCATATCAGCAGCTTATTTGTTGTTCTAGACCCCATCATTTGGAAATAAGCTCAATCATATGCCCTTTTTACTGTTTGTGCTGGATTATGGCTAAGAAAGCACTGATGTGCTTAATTTCATAAGCCCAAAAAAGCCCTAAGTCTCACTGCATTAGCTCCCCTGTGCTGAGCATTGACCTAATTTCGACACCCCTTTTATCTAGTTAATTTATATTAAGCCTTAGGTTCTTATTGCTTTTTAAGAACATAGTCTTATAGTTTATCTCTTAGGATTAGCACTTATTTAATTTAGATTGCCTGATTAGATTAGCTTAAATTAGTCTTAAAGTCGCCTTTTTCTGTTTTTATAAACGTCAATATTAGCTTAATACTATAATCACTATATTTTAGGGCTTATTAGGAATCCATAGTTTTAATTTTAGGACTCCCCTCTCCCTATTAACTGTTTCCCATTAGTTATAGCTTATTTTGTTAGCTTAAATCCCAATAAGAAAGAAAAATAAGCTCATAAGCTTATTAAGCTTCTGTCAGTCCAAAAGCTTAAGTTTCTAGCTTATTTAGTGAGTAAAAAGCATAAGTGCTTTTACAAAAAAGACTCCCCTTGAGCCCCTTTACAAGTTTGCTTTTATAGCTTTTTGATAATAAGCCAATTGGACCCTCTTTGAATATCGGGGTCCAACTCAGGGACCATTAGTGTAAATTTCTCTTTTATAGTTAACAGTGTTAGTGCCCCTTGTTAGTTTGTTGTTTCCTCGTTAGTCCTTGTGTCCTTTCACTGTTATCCCTTATAGTTAAACTTTTGTAGTTTATTTAATTAATTATATATAATTAGGTTTAAAATTAATTTATTTATACTTTAATCTTCAAAACAGTAACTTTTGGCATTGTATAATATTTTTAGAATTGTAACTTTTCTTATTTAATTTTACTTTTTCAGAAATTTTATATAACTTATTTTTTTGTCTTTTTTCTATTTTCATAGTTTTAATTAGTATTACTCTTTATAAATTCATAAAAAATCCATAAATTAATAAAAAAAATATTTTTCTTTTTATATAATTTTCTTTCGTCATTATGTCTAAAAACTATAAAATTTAGGTATGGCTTAATTCTCTACATTTCAGACTTAGACACCGATTTGTCAAGTGCGTTTTACCGTTTCTTTTCGTTTAGCATTTTCCCAAAAAAAAAAAAAAACGACCTCCCGTTATATTCAGTTTTTTTTATTTTTCCAATTACGTTAATTAGAATTTAATTTTGATTTTAATTAATTTAGCATAATTTTCTTATTTATATATTTAGGTTTCCCGATAACTGATTCTGTTCCCCGTATTTTATAAAAGATTTAATTTTTAGTTTCCCTATACTATTGTTGTTTCCCTTAGTTTTTAAGATCCCCATTTCTAGTATCTTTCCCGAATTAAAAATTAGTTTTATTTAATTAATTTTCAGTGTTGTAATTATATCAGTGTTTCCATCAATCTAATATTCTCCATCATTCAATTTCTCATCAACCAGGATTACTTTCAATGAAGCTCGAGGTTGGGACAAACGACCCGAATATCTCTTCCAGAATCTTTTTATAATTTGATTCTAACTGTGTATTTTATCCTTTTGTGGAATTTGACCTTTTGCCTTGGTCAAGGGCATTCGGTTAGGATCTGTATTAGGGTTGCTATATAAGTGTATACTATACCACGAATCAATCTTAAAGTTTCTTTGACATCTTTTGCTATCCTTCAGCAACATGTCTTCAACAATATAGCAACATCATTTCAGCAACAATCCAACTAAGTCGGCCTTGTTGTTTTTGGAAAACTACCAGCCATAAACGGATTTGATATTCCTTTACCAGTAGCCGTTTGCTCTAGGATAGTCAACTCTTTATTGCAAAATATGGTGAGTTGATTACCATACAGTTTTTGGTAAACTGTCAACCATCAACGGAATTGACTTGTCTTTACCAAACACCGTTTGCTTTTGGACTAGCCAATGCTTCATTGCCATAACATGGTGCATTGATAAACCATATAGTTTTTAGCAAACTATCAGCTATCAACAGATTTGAGTAGTCTTTACCAAGAACTGTTTGATCCTGGACTAGCCAACTCTTAACCATGAAGCAAGGTGAGTTGAGAACCCTACAATTTTTGGTAAATTGTCAACCATAAACGGATTTGAGAAGTCTTTACCATAAGCCGTTTGCTTATGGACTAGCCAGTTCTTATGCCTATTAAGCATGGTAAACTAATGACCATTTGTTGTGTGGTGGTTAGCCAACACTCAAACCCTTCTCAATTCCATTTCATCTTTACTCTTCATTAAGTTGTTGCTTAATGAGCCTTATCAAATCTAATGCAACAGTACTTTCTACCTCAACTTCTAATCCAAAATCAAGCATTCTTTGCAGCAATTCCTTGGATAGAGGATATTTTCTTTCAACTAGCATGTGAATGACTGTTCCATCCTTAAACTCTAATATGCAAACTCCACAAGCCTCATACAGTCTCCAAGTGACAATCTCCCAATCTTGTTGATCATTCCAGAAATCACCTTGATCAGTTACTTCTATTGAGGATTCCATCATAATCTTCAAGTCTCCCCAAAGAATCAACTCTATACCTTCTGGTGTGCTTTCTGAGTATAGAATCCTTCTTTGTGCATAACATACAAACTGTACAACACAGCCATTTGCCTCCCCTTAACTAATGCAGCTTATGGATTGATCATCCCAATAGTAACAACCAAGAACTGAAACCTGCTAACATCAAATGCCTTGGTTAGAAGATCAGCTACATTGTCATCAGTGTGTATTTATAGCACCTGGATAAGTTTCTTCTCATAAGCATCCCTTATGAAGTGGTTCCTAATTGCAATATGCTTTGTTTTGGAGTGAAATACTGGATTCTTTACAATGCATATAGTACTTTCATTATCAATGTAGATCTTTATGTTCATGAAATTGAACCCATAGTCTAACATTTGATTTTGAATCCACAAAACTTGCCCATAGCAATTTGCAGCAGCAACATATTCTACCTCTGTAGTAGAAGTAGCCATAATTGTCTACTTTTTGCATTGCCAAGAAATAAGTCTCCTGCCAAGAAATTGACAACCTCCTGTTGTGGATTTCCTGTCAAGATTTGCTCTAGCATAGTCACAAATCAGAAGGGCTTGCCAGGTCCAAATGATGAAACTCTAGGATACCAAAGAGCCCATTTTTGGGTTTGCCTTTTAATACCTAAAGATTGTCACTTTACAGCATATATAATGGAGGTCTTTGGAGACCTGAAACCTAGAACAAGCACTGCAGCAAAACAAATATCATGCTAGAGCAGTCAAGTACATTAAAGAGCCAATCATAGATCTATAAAGGTGTACATCCACATCACTAGCTTCCTCATCCTTGACTAAAGGCTTCTGGGTCTCAATTGGTGTACTAGCAGTCTTTACACTGACAAAATCAAACTTTTTTAGGATTTCTGCAACATACTTATCCTGACTTATAAAGATACCATCTTCTTTCTGTTTGACTTGTAATCTAAGAAAGAAGGTGAGCTCTCCCATAGAACTCATCTAAAATCTACTCTTCATTAATGCCTCAAATTCATCACACCAAGATTTCTTTGTAGAACCAAATATGATATCATCCACATAAACTTGTACTAATATGATATCATGTTTGTCCTTCTTAATGAAAAGAGTCTTGTCAATAGTTCCTCTTCTGTATCCATTCTTCAACAAGAAAGTAGATAAAGTAGCATACCAGGCTCTGGGAGCTTGGTGTAAACCATAGAGAGCTTTTACTACTTTGTAGACCTTCTGAGGATATTTAGGATCTATAAAACCTGGTGGTTGAGACACATAGACCTCCTCATCAATTTTGCCATAAAGGAAGGCACTTTTCACATCCATTTGATAGACTATGAAGCCCATGTAAGAGGCAAAGGCTAAAAAGATCCTAATGGCTTCAATCCTGGCCACAGGAGCAAAAACCTCATCATAATCTATCCCTTCCTCTTGCCTATGTCCCTGAGCAACTAACCTTGCTTTATTTCTGACCACAACTCCTCTCTCATCCTTCTTATTTCTATAAACCCATTTTGTTCCAATTGCCTTCTTCCCATAAGGCAAATCTACAAGAATCCAAACTTTCTGAATCTTGAACTGCAGCAATTCTTCCTGCATAGCATCAACCCAACTTTCATCTTCAAGTGCTTCAGAGATCTTCTTGGGTTCATTTTGTGACAAAAAACAAGCAAATAAACAATGCTGGAAGTCCTTATGATTATTTCTCCTTTGCTTTTGAATATAACTTACAAAAGCATGGGCAATAGAACTTTTAGTCACTTTACTTCTTGTTTGAACTGCTGATTGTGGATCTCCAAGAATTAAAGTTGAAGGATGAATAGAGTTAATCCTTGATGTGGGAATAGGACTGACATTCACAATAGTTTCTAAATTTGTGAAGTCAGCCACTACACCCTCGTCATCATAAGATAAATTTTTAAAAATACCATCAGTAGGATTTCTATAAATGTCCTCAAGTGCAGGTATTTTTGAGTCATCTTGGTCAGGATTGGTTGGATCAAAGAAGGATAGTCTACATAAGGACTGTCAGTACTAACTGGTGTGCTAGCAGTATTAACTATGTTAGTACTGCTAGTTTTAGCAGCTCCTGTTTATAGAAGTAAATTCTCAGTTTCTCGAGCAAACTCCTTCCTGAGAGCTTCAGCTGCATCATTAGCATCCTTTTCTTGCCTCTTAAGTATTTTAAGTTCATCCAAAAAGACTTGATCCTCCTTATCTACTGGCTTCTCATCTGTCTTTAAATCGGGATGTTTGTTACGTGATTCACCTGCATCCTTTTCTGTTGATCTCTTGACTGTTGAAGAATAAGAAGACCATATAAGCAGTACAAAGTAGTCTTGAGCAGATTCATCTTCTTTTTCAGAAACACTTGCATCAATATTAGCTTTTGTACCTGCATTGTGATTAGCTTCTTGTGGACCTGCATGTTTGTTAGCTTGATTATTCTCTGATCTCACAGTGTTGATAATTCATTAAATCAGTCAAATAATCGGATCTATCAGGCCAAGTTGGTCATTTTCCTGCAACATTTGGTTATATTTTTCCTATAAAGGTTATGTACTCGTTTTCTTCAACTTCTTGGTTTCTAAAATTTGTATACCTTAATAAAAGCTTTGTTTCTGTAGAGAATACCCAAACTAAGAAAACCTCATTGATTTCCCATCAAACTGCCCAGGTGGTCAATGTATTCAGGATGGTAACATGGCACCAAAAGGACTAGGTTTATGTAGCTATGGTTTGGTATTTTACCAGTTTAAGTTCATTATGGTGTCTTATTTTGGGCTTTGGTCACTAATTACCATATTAAGGACATATACTAAGCAGTATACTGCTTAGCCAAAAAGTGTTTGGTAAAAAATGAAACTGCTAGGCATAGTTCTAGCAAGCCTCAATATGGGTCCTGTTCTTTCTTTCAGCAACTCCATTTTGTTGTGGAGTTCTGGCATTACTGTATTCCCTCTTGATCCCTTTTGACCCACAGAATTCAATAAAATCCATGTTCTTAAATTCTGTACCATTATCACATCTAATAGTTTTAACTTTTTGATTTAATTGGTTCTTAATTTGTCTTATAAAGTCCTTAAGGATTCCACTAGTTTCATCCTTAGTTCTTAAGAAGAACACCCAACTAAACCTGCTAAAATCATCAGTGATAACCAGGCAATAAGTCTTATGGTTTAAGCTCCTTACAGATGCAGGTCTAAACAAATCCATATGCAGAAGCGGTAAGGGCTGACTAATAGAGCTCACTGTTTTGCCTTAAGGACGGCCTTTGTGTTGCTTCCTTTCTGACAAAGCAAACACAGTGTGGTCCATTTTGAAAAATCTTTAAAGGTAAACCTCTTACAAGGTTTTCCTTCACAAGTTTGTTTAAGTTTTTAAAGTTAACATGACCCAACCTCTTATGCCATTTGTTAGATTCATCAATTGTGGCCTTTGCAATTAAACAGGCTAAACCTCCAGAAGGAACAAGGTTCTCTAAATTGAAACTGTACATATTGTTTTGTCTAGGGATTCTAAGTAAGACTTGATTTGCATCAGGTAACTTAAATCAGCAGATAAAACAAGGACTCTCAGAGTCACGTGATAAGAACTTTGTTCTTCTTGTCATAGATTTGTGACACAGAAAAGAGATTAAAATGTTGTAGTTCTTTTATAAAGAACATATCCTTAAAATCTAACTTTCTTGTTTTTATTTTACCTTTACCAGTTATGTAACCTTTACTACCTCCAAAAGCAACAGGGCCACCATTAATGTCTTGATTATCAGCAAGGTAAGGTCGTGTCTTCCCGTTCATATTGCCCTGGAACATCCACTATCAACAATCCCTTTGTTCTGTAAAGTTCTGTGTAGATAATCCTACACATCAAATAAAGGAGATTAGATTCTCTTAGGGACCCAAGCCTGTTTGGGCTTGAGTCTGCCTAGTGGATCTTTGAAAGTAGCATAATCTCTAGGTCTTGATCCACCATTGTATTTGGAGATTTTGTGCCAGTAATGTCTTTTTGGTCTCCAATTACAACCTGCTAAGGGCTTAACAGCAGTTTCCCTTTTTCCCCCAACAGCACTAACTGCATTTACCTCAGCAGTATTAACCTTTTGTTTTGAAAAAATTGTTCTAAGTGTTGTTGTGTTATTAAAAGGCCTTCTAAATGGTGAATGAGTTTTATGAAGAACAATTTTTGGTCTAACTCTATTCACAAAAGGTTTAACAGTACTAATTTTCCTGGCAGCATTAGTTAGTACTGCCTGACTTTTAAAATTATGTCTAGCAGTACTGACATTGTTAGTACCGCTAGCTTTAGCAGTACTAACTGGAATTTTGCTAGTTCTAGTTAGTACTGCTCTAGGAACAAATTGGTTCTTATGATTCACTCTTTGCACATTGTTCCAAACTGGTTTATTCTCCCTTTGAACATTATCCTTGCCCTTCTTTTTGTTTAGTTCAACCTGTTTAGCCATCCTTTATTCATGAAAATCACAATCTCTGATAAGATGACTAAGACTTCCACATACAACATATGCTTTTGTAGTAAACCCATATCCCAACCCTTTCTTGTCAACTTTAGGATTTTTACTATGTGTGAATTGATTCTTAACAGTTTCCCTAAGAGTTTTTACTTGCTTATTAGCAAAACTAGGTGTTTCCTGTTCTTATGTTGGTAGAGACACATGCTCATCTTCACTATCTGATTCATACTCCTCAATGATAGGAGCATCATACCAAACCTTAGGTTGAATAACTACTTTAGGTTCATTGACAGCTGGTTCAGGGAAAGATTCATGTGTTTCATTACTACAATCTGATTCACAAGTATCAAAGTCACTGGTTTGGGTTTTAGATTCACTAATTTGAGATTGTTTTGGACCATATGTAAATTGTGAGTAATCTATTTCAATATCAGGTCCATATGGCATGTAATTCCCTGTCATGGGTGGGGGTACAACATGCATTCCTTCTACTGTAACAAACCTACCATACAAAGGCTGATTTTCTAAATCACTTTCCTTATTCATAAATACACTTTGTAAAACTTCATTTTCATAACTCAAGATGCCATCATATCTGTAATCCCCATAACCAAGCTCAAATTTATCATTAGCACTCATCTGAGTATTTAGCAGTTTACCAAGATTTTTAGAAGAGTTATGCCATTTTTCTACTTTATCTTTTAAATCTTCTTTTACCTTTTCAGCTTCTGTCAACAGTTTCTTATGGTATGCAAGGACATCAGTTTTATCATCTTTAGTCTATTTTCATAACTCCTTATCTTTTCCTCATACCAATGTTTGCTTTGTTGATGAGCAATAATTGTTGCTCTAACTTTCTTTAAAACTGTATTTCTATTACTAGGCATATCCAATTTGTTCCCTGCTGAGCTTCATACAGTTTTTGAGTGTTAGCATAAGACTCTGTTACATTTTGAAACAAGAAGTTACCTCTGTGTTTGAGCCTGAACTGCTGCAAGCCATCATAGCATAATCTTCTTCTTCTTCTGAGTGACTGGTCCAATCAACACCTTCTCCATCAATAGTCACCAAAGCTTTAGAGTCCTCCTTCTTACGAGATCTTCTCCCATCCTTATTTCCAGAGTTCCAAGCATATCTCCTATGTTCTATCTTGAATTTTCCCTTTGTTCTGCACTCTTCTAGCAAAAATGCCCTGTCTTGTGACAATTAA
Organism: Tanacetum coccineum; assembly: GCA_026074375.1. NCBI lineage: Eukaryota > Viridiplantae > Streptophyta > Magnoliopsida > Asterales > Asteraceae > Tanacetum > Tanacetum coccineum. Next base: position 10,854 of record BQNB010081105.1, read on the forward strand.
ACACACTTTTCGACTTTGGTTTTATCAAAACCAAAGTTCTCTTGGCATCACAAATTGTAGCTTTCTACCTGTTTTTTGTATAACTTTTTCATTCTCATTAAAATCATGGCCACCTGCCATTTTCAAGTCCATTTCTTCTAAATCAAACTCATCAAGCTGTTCCAAATCCTCATGATCCATTGAGGACAACTGGATTGATTTGCAAGTAAGGAGTATGATGAAGTTTGTTCATATTGTGAGTTATGACCAGAAGGATTTGTCACCCCCACAAGCTGTATACATCTATTAGTACTTAGTGTTCTCAGAGGGACAAATGCCACATTTTGTGTGTTACGAGGATGATGCTTCAGCTGAGCTTTAACATCATCTCAATGACTCTTAGATTATTTTACAGATCATCAAAGTGAGATGGTCCACTCTGGCTTGGTCCTCATAATTAAGGACTTGGAAGATCTAGGCAGAAGGTAGAGATAGGAATTTTTTGATTTGCATCACTCAGTGGACGAGCCTTTGCCCACATGAATCTCTAATTGACTCAGAAGACTTTGAAACCTGTCATAGCCTTTATGTAGTCCTTCTGAGTTTGATACAGAGAAGCCTTCAAACTGTTGCTTTATAATATACTTATGCATCTGCTTTGATTCATCATTTCCACCAAATCTAGATTTAATAGCTTCCCACATCTCTTTAGCATCAGCCATTTTATGAAATTTAGCATGATGATCTTCTGGTAAAGCCATAAGCAAAGTGGTCCTTGCTTTTCTTTCTCTTTCTCTGGCTAAGATCTCTTCTGGAGTCCATGGAGGCAGAACCTTGATTTAACCTTGTGTATCTGTAGAGATTGATACATGACCATTTCCATTTTGTATAACTTCCCAGATAGGATAGTCTGTATGGGCTAAATAATGTTCCATTTTCATAGCCCATATGTCATATTCTCCCTTCTTGAGAATAGGAAGTTTGATGGTTGAAACAGTGTGAGGAGTTTGTTGTGTTGGTGTTTGTGATGGTGGTGGTGGTGGTGGTGGAATATCATCTTGTGATCCAGCCATTGAATTGCTTTGTAAGATAGGGGTTTATAACTGGTTTTTGTTCTTCTTACTCAGAGTTTCTCACAGGCTCTGATACCACTTGAGAGTCCCTAACTGAACAGATCTTTGCAGCCTGCTAAGGGTGATAGCCAACTTGTATAAATACAGATTGACTATAGAGAAACACTGACTATGAATACTTATTGTATATGCGGAATCTACACAATAGTATTAAGAAGAACAATGAATACTAAACTTTGATTTCTATTAATCTGCTAATATGATTACAGATTACTAACTATGAGATATGATTGTATGAGATGAGATCTGTGTGTTTTCTCTGTGTGTCATCTCTCTAATGTCGTAGGGTTCCTTTTATAGACCAATGATAAACCCTAACAGGCTTACAAAACGCATAAAGATTAATAATATCTTTTCATACAATATCTCTAATATCTCTTTAATCTAGGTACTATCTATTTTGTCTTACGGTACTAACTATTGAACAGTACTTAAATTTCGTTACTTTCCAGATCTAACTATAACTAGCAGGTATAACCTATAGGAACTAACGGTACTAAGTTCGGATGCACATATTCCCAAACACATCGAGGTTTCATAATTATGAGATATTATACTTTGCAATACTTTGCGCTTGTATAATGGAATATGAGTTCCTCTATGCATAATATATCTAAAAGGATTCAAATACACATCGAAGTAGGTTTGCTAACTTGGACTACTTATCCGAGCTCTGAAGTATTTTCCTTGCAACGCAATTGGAAAGTTATCATTACCGAAAATCCAAAATGATGATCAAGTGTTCCTTACAACCAACTATAATTAGAAGTATCATGCATGGCTTGACAAATCATGGTGCATGCATGCATAATTATAGAAACTAGCTTGTGTTACTTGATCATCCAATTCCAACTAAAAACACCAACAAAGAATTAAGATTTCTGAAACTTAAAACAAAAACAAGTTGTTTCAAATCAAGAGAAACAACAAACTAATAATAATATCATCAAACACTTAAAAGAAATATCACAAGCATTAACTTACCAAACTTTTAAGAATATCATCCTAGCTTTCATATAGATAGTTGCATGACATATTTGAGTGATTTTTGTGATAGATGATTGTATGCCTACTTGTGATTGTTTGTATGTGATTATGTGACTTTTCCTACTTATGATTGAAATGATATGCTTAACGATTAATAGTCTTTATGAATATCTCAGTTTGTCATAAATTGAAAATACTTGGATGTTACACTTACTTGTCATAATAATTAATTAATGATAGGTTAAATGCTATGTGGTTATATGTTTACTTGTTAGTGTTATTAAGTGATGATATGAAAAGTATGGTTGCATGAAAAAATATGTTTTGATACTATTTGCTTATATGCTTACCTACCATGCTATTTACTTGCATGCCTACTTGCCATGATGGTAGTTGATTTCATGTTTATTGCTAACATACTAATCATTTTCATATTACCTACTTATGTTTGTTTGTTAGACATGCATCTTCAAAAGTTAGGAAAAATAATTTTCAAAATGAGGTTGTTAATACAAATAAACTGTTGGGATTCTGAAGCTTCTACAAGTTAATACTGCTGGCTCAAGATTAATACTGCTAGTGAAGACTTAATACTGTTAATGAAGATTGAAGAAATAAGTCTAAGTCTTTAGTACTAGTAGCTTTGTAGTTAGTACTGCTAGTACAATGTTAGTACTGCCAGTAATAGTTAGTATTGGTACTGCTTATGAGATATGCATGAGATAAATTAGGAATAGATATGCATTATCTCTTAACGCGTTTTGTAAAGCCCATTAGGGTTTCCTTACTCTATAAAAGGAACCATGGGAATAGTTAGTAGATATAGTTCTACACTGATCAATAGAGATCGATTAGCAATCATAGTTTTGTAACCTGTAACCTAGGCAGATTCAAGTTATAATATAAAGTTCTTTATGATTCTTATAATGTTTCTTCTTTGCATATTGATAGTTTCGCATTATCAATAGTGTTCAAATTAGTGTTTCATTATTGTTGCTTTAGAATTATCTAAAGGAACAAACCCTTTACAAGCTAAAGGTTAAGATCTATTCAAAAAACGATCCAACAAGTGGTATCAGAGCTTGTGTAGAAACTCTAAATAAGAAGAACTCAATTGTAAGATGGCAGAACAAGACATTCCTCCACCCACTATCATAACAATGAAAATCCCTATTATCAGGAAGGGAGAATATGATATTTGGAGCATGAGAATACGACAATATATCTGTCACACAGACCATAACCTATGGGATGTTATTGTCCTTTTACCCCCCCCTTCGCCCCCCCCCAAGGGCGATCTAGAAAACAACAGGAGAACATCTGCTCCTCCTGCTCCTAAGACTGCCAAACAACTGGCTGCTAAAAGGAATCAGGAAAGAGTTAAGAGCATCTTGCTTTTAGCAATACCTGATGAATACCTCCTCAAGTTTCACAATGTTGCAGATGCTAAATCACTCTGGGAAGCAATCAAAATCAAGGTTTGGAGGAAATGAAGAATCCAAAAAGATGCAGAAGAATGTTCTAAAATATCAGTTTGAAAACTTTACCACTGCATCAAATGAAAGTATGGACAAGGCTTATGATAGGTTTCAAAAACTCATAAGTCAGTTGGAGGTTCATGGTACTCCAATATCAAAGGAATATATCAACTAGAAGTTCCTAAGAAGTCTTCCTCCTTCATGGAATCAAATTGCTCTAATCATGAGAAATAAGCCAGACATTGATGAGATTGATATTGATGACCTCTACAACAACCGTAGGGTCTATGAAGATGAGATGAAAAGGTCTTCAAGTTCCACTTCTACTTCTCAGAACTTGGCAGTTCTTTCCTCTGAGAACACTAGCAGTACTAATGAAGTTAGTACTTCTAGTGGAGATTTTGGGGTTAGTACTGCTGGAGGAATTAGTCAAGTTTCAACTACCCTATGTTTTCATGATGTAGCGTGCTCTTTCTAAAACCAAGGTATTCTTTTGAACTAACGTTTGCAAAAGTCTACAAAGCTTTTTCATCAGAAGTTCATGCGTCTTGATTTTTATTCTCCGGATAGGGTGTCAAAAGCCTTAGCACTTACCCGATGACGGTGGGATGCTAGAGAAGAAAGTCATTAATGGGAAAAGTGAACCAACGATGTCTTAGCCAAGGAGTTTTTTGTTTGCTTTGAGTTGTGATCTTATTAAGTGATTAACATATTAGCCCAAAAGGTCATTGTGTAAAACTTGGTTGGATTTCAACTATCTAAATTTGTGGATTTAATGGTTTAATTTAATTTGAGCACACACACCTAAATATATGATTTATGTCAGGAAGAGAAATTCACAAGTTGTAATTATAAGTAGTCTTAGCATCTTAGCTCGTACTTAACGGTGATCTTATTTTTAAGCTTAGCATGGGAAAAGTGAAAAATCGGGGATGATGAAGTTATCTTTTAGACACTTAATTGTGCTTTTTGTTCTATGATCCTTAAAGTTACCAATGAGGTAATGAAAACAATACATTATGTCAACACAAATAAGTTGTAGTTAGGTAGTTAATTATCAAAAATTTTTTTTTTTAAAATCTTTGAAAATGGGAATTCGGGTGTTTTATAACTTGTGATCTCTTAGCTCTCTCAACAAAAATCTTTGCTACTTTTCAAATGTTTAGTTTGAGGAAGTTTCGAGGTATTTGGTTATAAGGCATGTGATATTGCGTGAGGACACGCAATCGTTTAGTTTGGGGAATTTTGATAAGTGTAAAATACACATATCCGTTTATACCTAAAATAACCCAATTAAACCCAAAACATGCTAAAAATGGCAAAAATATACTTGTTTTTGTATTTTGTGTGTGCAGGTACGGATATATCAAAAATCACAAGAAAACCGTCAAAAACGGGCAATCACGGACACGAGAAACGGAAGAGTACAAGAGAGCCAAAGATTCAAAGCCAAAGTCAAAGAGAGTCAACTTCAGTCAACTATGGGTCAACAGAAGTCAACTCCATAAAAAGACAAAAGCCCACAATTTCCATTTAAGTCCCTCAACTTTCCAAAAATTACACAAATGGTCCCTAAACCTAAATGGGCCATACCCGGATCCAAAAGCCCATTACCCTAGCCCATACCCTTTTTATAAAACCACAAGGGCCAATGTTGCCATTTTCCAAAATCCCTTTTACCTTATACTTTTATAAACCAAAGACAAGGACCAAGTTTGCCTTTTTCCCAAAGTTTAAAAGCGAATTACCCGTTTCAGTTATAAAAGGGCGCGAAGCCATTTCACTATTCACCCGTCTTCCCCATTTTTACCCACAGGTTAAAACAAAGGGCTTTTCAAAATTAAAGGTCAAGGACGACAATTCAAGAGCTCATTTACACAATGGCAGGGTTAATTATGTCAAATCAAGGGCTCTAATTGATCACTTAAGCATCAAAGCCACGTGGCTATGGAAGAAAGCACAAGGAGAGGTGGGTTTTACTCTTGGATCACTCAGTGAAGTAGCACAAGCTGTCACATCAAGAATGACAGCTTGGCAATCCTTGAGTGTCCACACCTGATCCAACGGATGAGATCATTAATCCAATGATTGATAGAAAGAAGGGTTGAGATGAGAGGAGAGTCTAACAAACTCCTGCTCCTAGAAGGTTCTCTACAGGCTATAAATAAGCTCACACCTCTCACACATAAGGGAGTAGTACGTAGGAAATAGTTTTAGTTTTAGCTTAAGTAATTTTCGGTTAAAAATTGTAATTTTCTTTCCAATATTGTAATCAAGCTTTTATATTAATGAATGAATGTTTTGTTTTTAAATAATCTGTCAAAAACAATCTGTCCTCACTTATAAGTTTTAAATAAGCTAATATGTTTGCTACTGTACCAAAAGCTTCTATAAGCTTCTCATAAGCTCATTCAAGTCTATAAGCTTGAATTTGAGTTTAAATAAGCCTTAAATTTAATTAAACTCTAAAATCAGAATTAATACTTTGTCTAATTTTGGATTTGAACTTATGGAAGGGGATCCAAAGATGGAAGGGATCCCAAGGACTTTACTGGCTTATCCTAGGATAAGCCAGAGCTGTTGATAAGCTCATTGGAGCAATTAGCTTTTGTTTAGCTAAAGCTTTAAGTAAGTCTTCATTTACTTTTCTTGTTTTAAATATCTAGCTTAATATTTGCTTATTAGTATAGATCTGCTTATTTCTGCTTATCTAGTTGCTTATCTGAGCTTAATTGTGTTTAATTTTGCTTATTAGTCATCACTCTTAATCTGTTTTTAGCTTAAAAGTTATAGATCATAGTTTTTTTTTCTGTCTTAAAAATCTATACAAAAATAAGTAGAATAGCTTAGAATCTTATATTTAGCTTAAATAGATTGATGTTTGTGTTTGTTAAGCCTATCATAAGCTATTAGTTATCTGGTATCAAAAGTTTATAAGCTAGAATTCATTCAATAGCTCAATCAATTCCTGTCATATCAGATAAAGAAGTGTTGGATAGTCTTATTTGACCTCAAAAAGTCAAAGATATTTGGTACTTTTACTTTGGACAGCTAAATGTTCATATTTGATCAAAATTTAAAAAGGTTTGAAGGTTAGTTTGAGTTTTTAAGCATTTTGAGGCTTATTCTTTTAGTCTCAGCACCAGGGGAATTTTCCTAGAGATTTCACTTGTGAAAATTTGAACCAAGCCATCTAAGGCTTGGTTCTTGCTTGATTAGAGTTTAGATACACTCAATAAGAGTGTGTAGTGCAGGTTTAGCCTCATTAGGTGCCTGCATTTGTGCTTGGTTTTACCATTTGCATTAGCAGTGGTAACTTACCACTACTGTTATTATTAGATTTCATTCTAGCTAGGAAACTTAGGTTTAGTTTAAATTCAGTTTTGCCTCCTAGTTTATATAAGACTTAGATAGATTAAGCTTTAGTTTCCATTTTATAGCTCATTTCCTTAGGTGCATTTAGTTTTAAAAGTCATTAAAAAGCCAAAAAGACCAAAAACAGCAGTTTTAAATCTTAGCTTTTAATTTTTAATTTCTAGCTTATAATAGTTGATCTTATAATTGAATTTCATAGTTCTTTAGGTTATTGTTAAGTTCTATTAAGCTCAGCTCCTGGTTTGGCTTATTGAGAAATTAAGCTTAATGTTCCTTAGAGATTTTTGTGCTTAAACCTGAGTTTGCCAAATTAATTGATCAATTCAGTTAGCTTTTAGTATTCATAGGTTAAGTAGCTTATTTCAACAGACTCTTGTTTCATTTCTCACAGAGATTACACGCATTTCTATCAACTTTCTCACTCTGAGTTAGTTGATATTGAAAAGGCGGCAGTCTGCTCTAGCCTCCGATCACTAAAATCAAAGTGCACTATTGCGTCTAGAGCCAAAAAAGATCATCCATAAATCTCATAGGACACTTGTCAAAATCATGCTTGCTATCTCACATAATGTGAATAACAAGAAATATATTAAGAGTCCTACGCATTATCCTTGTGATTTTACCACAACATCCGAGTGATATAATTCATAGTAAAGATGGAAATCCTGCTTGAGCCAACATCAAACAAGCTCATGGTAGGTGACTTGTGCGGTTCTATACGAATCAAACTTGTGACAACTGGAAAGAAACGATGGTGCGATTCTACAAGAATCAAACTTGTTCCAGGTTAGGGATCAACGATTGATGAATTTTTGAAATGATTAACACTCTTGATATGTCACAAAACCACTTTAGCAAGTGACACATCGATTGATTTTCAAATCAATTTTTATTTCAATTGGTGGGATAGTAACTCGCTGGTTCACTCTTATCCCGTGTTGTCTTCTTTTGAGCGTGTTCCGGTAATGAGAACATGATGAGTTTGATGAATCTAATGCAAATGTGTTAGAAAGATTCTATACTTTAGCTAGAAATCCTATCAAGGAGATTTCTTTTTAAAATGATTACAATGATCACAGGTCGATCCTCACAGATTCGAAGGTTATTCCAGCCAAACACAGGCGAATGACAAAGCCATGTTCGTCCCCCCACTTTATTACTAACTGTTTTATTTCAGGAACAAATAAAGATGGAGGAAGAGGTACCTGGTTCCAGCTGACTCACAGATTCATAGCCACATGCTCATACCCGACCGACAAACATAAAGACATCATGAAAGCTCAAGTACATGTTTCAAGACTTCCACTACTCTGATACCGTGCGTCTTTCTTGAAGTGACAAAGTGTTAAAGTTAAAGAATTTCAAGAAAGATGCAGCATTAAAGCTTTTCAAGTTATCAAATCAAGAAAGGTATGAGCATGTCGGTCCCAAAGTCACAAGTTTCACAAGATGGCAAAGATTACAAGATGGCGAAAAGAGATTATGCTTGGTTGATGATCTCATAGTGCTCAAGATCACATACTCACATACAAGTTAAAGTCAAAAGGAATGTGCTCCAGCTTAAAAGTCAAGATCACCATAACATATTCACAAGATGAAGTAATGAAGTAAATTCAAGTTTGCGAGCACAAGAATGATGACTCAACATAGTATGCTAGGTTTAAGTTTTTTGTAAAATGGAGTGACGTCCCTTAAGGGGATATTGTTAGGATTACAAAAAGTATCGGTCACTTCCATGTATATCGGTAGATAGCTCATTTAGTTATTTTTGGAACCTTAATAGGCTAAGTTAGGAAAAGCCCATAGAAAGCCTATGAAAGCCCACCTAGGCCGACCACATTAAGGGTATTTATATACCTCTCCATGCCTTGGAGAGGTGGTTGGTTGTTTATTTTCTCACACACATAATATATATTCCATTTCCATTTACTTTCTCTCTCTAAGTTCATCTAACCCACACTCTCTCTAGTTCTTGTATAAATCAAAGATTACTATTATTCTACAATTGGTATCAAGAGCCATGGAGTGGTGTGTTTAGTTTTTGTGTTTAATTTTTTTTTGAAGCCGAAGGCAAAGCCAGAAAGTCAATGCCTCAGTCAAATCCAGTCAACTATGGTCCAATAAAATCAACAAAGCCATTTTCCTTTTATAACAAACACCAGGGCTAATCTTGCACTTTTCGAAAGTTATTTATAACTAGAAAATAGAAAAGAAACACAAGGCCAAATATGGCAAACTCCCTAAAGTTATAACCGATTAACGTTTCAAAATTGGCGCGAAAACCCCATTTACTTTCACCTTCGTCCCTAACAATTAACCCAGGGTAAATCAAGGCTTTTGAAAATTAAAGGGTGCATTGCCATTCAAGACTCTCAATACAATGGCGAGGTACATAATCATCAAATTCAAGGGGTTACTTAAGCTCCCTCACAATCAAAGACAATCATCAAGGGAATAAGCACAAGGGTTGTGTTTTTTTTTGGTGCTAAAACATTCCAAAAGAGCACAAATGCGATCCAAAAAGAAAGACACGCTGGCTATCCTCAAGTGTCCCACAAATGATCAAACGGCTTACAATAGCTCCTCCAGTGTGATTTGGAAAAAGAAATGGCAGAGATTGAAGGATTGGAGAGCAAGGCAAGAGGGCTAGAACCTTCCCAAACGACTATAAATAGCACTCATTCTTCACACACACAGGGAGATCTAGTTTTTTTTACACGTAGCTTAATTTAGTTGTAACTAAAATTTTAATTCCTAGTTTAATGTTGTTTTAATCTTCTAATTTTCCTTTTAAGTATTGTAAGAAAGCTTTTTATTAATGAAATTCAGTTTTTCTTAATCTCTCAAAGTTCCTTTTTCATAAGCTCTCTCAATAAACAAACTTAATAAGCTCTTTCAGTCTATAAGCTGAAATAGAGCTTAATCAATTCAGATTTAATCCTTTCTAAACCTTAAAACAGTGTAACTTACATTTATCATGGATCTTATTGGAATTGAGCTTTTGGAAGGGGATCTTAACTTGGAAGAGATCCCAAGGACTTTACCCTAGCTTATCTAATAAGCTAGGGAGCTTGTAGCTGCCAAATTTGGTATCTCTTGTTTAGCTAGAGATTAAAGTAAGTTTCATTTTGTTGGCATTTTTAATCTGTCATTAAATAAGTACATTAGTTAAGATCTTGCCTATTTACCTCATTGCTTGATTGTTACTTATTGACTTATTTTCTCATTTATCTCTCTAGAGCTAATAGTTTATAAATCTTAATCTGTTCTTAGCTCTATATATATTTGAAACTAAGATATTTCAATTTCTGTCTAAAAAACCTAAACACCAAAAATTAGCTAGTCATAGTAATAGATCTTTGATTTCTAGATAAATTTACCTGTTAATTCATGTTAGTTAAGTTTTGAGTTATAAAGCTCATAGATCATCTGGTATTAAGTTCTTGAGAAGTAGATTTCATTTTATGAAATTTTTTAAATCTGTCAATTAGTTAAACGAGTGTTTGGTTTAAGCTAAATTGACAATCTAAAATCAAAGTTTTCTATGCAAAACACTTGAGTCAGTTTTAATATCATTTAAGATCAATAGGAAAACAGATTTCAAAAGTTAGATTCTAATTTTCAAAAAGGTTATGGCTTAATTTTTCCTCTTAGCACTAGGGTACTTTTTGCCTTTCTTTTTGCTTGTGAAATTTTGATCAAAGCCCATAATATTGATTGCTTATGTTATACACAGCAATTTGATGTGTTTTAAGGTAGTGGTATCACTAGGTTAGCCTGCCACACTTTGACTTTGTGGAACTTGCCAATTGCACCACATACTACAAAAGTTAGAACTTGGCTGGATACTTTAAAGCCTCAAATTAAGCAGCAAAGTAGGATTGTAGCTATCTTTAGAATTCCAATAGTAATAGTACTATTTTAATATAGATGAAAGGGTTTAAATTTATTTACTAGCTAAATTTCCTAGGCTTAATATAGCTTTAAAAGACAACTGCATCACAGCATTACAGAAGTTACGTTATATGCTAAAACTTAGGCTTATAATTAGCTTAGCTATTGTAGGATTTAGGGTCTTAATTTTAGCTTAACTTTAGTAGACATATAGCTTAGCATAAATCATTATTCATTTTATATTTTTAGCTTAATAATCTAGCTTAATTTTACTTTTAAAAATCACTTAAAAACCTGGAAAGCCAAAAACGTAGGGTTAATAATAGATCTTAATTTTGCTAAATTTTAGCTAATATACTAGTTTTTATAGCATAAATTAAATAGTTTAATAAGTAGTTTTAATAGTCCCTTTAAGTTATAGTCTAGTATAGCTTTTTAAGAATTTTAGCTTAATTGATTGTTGTGCTAAATGGCTTATTTTCTGAGTTTGCTTAGTTCATGATCAATTTCAGTAGTTTAAAAGTAGTTTAAGCATTTATTTCTTTTCATTTATAGATTAAGCATATCATAAGCTCATTAGAACTTCTTTCCTTTTACATTTTGAACTAAGGGTGAGTTTTTTATAGCTTATTTTCTAAAACCAAGGGTTAAACCCCACTTTCTGAGGTCAGCTGATAAATAAGCTCTTATTGAGCTTATTTGTGGCTTTTAGCTATAAGTCTTTTCATTAAAGTTGTTCTCCTCAAGCTGTTCTACAACTTTTCTCTTTGATATTTATCTTAAAAAGCACTTTGTAACTTCAATTATATAGGGGCTTATTAGACTAGGGGTTGTATCGGTTGGACCTCAGGGACCAATCTTGTAATTTTTCTGTTTCAATTGTTTCTCAGTTAGTCCTTCCCGTTAGTTAGCTAGTTACCCAGTTAATCCTTAAGTCTTTTACACCATTAGTCCCTAGTTTAGTTAATTATTTAGTTTTATTTAGTCTTAATTAATAATTAGGGTTAGGTTTTAATTAGTTTAATTAAACTTTTATAAAAAGATAAAAATTAGGGCATTTATTTTTAGAAAATTTCTGCACATTTTCTTTATTTAGTATAATTTTTATGAAAATTTTTAGGACTTTATTTTTAATAATTTTAATTTTTTTTTATAGTTTTTAAGTAGTTTAAATTCTAGAAAAATCATATCTTTTAATCTAAAAAGCCAAAAATAGTTTTTCTTTTATCCTATCTTAGGTTTAGAATTTTAGTTTACATTTTTAGGGGTTAATTTTAGTTTATTTACTTATTAGTCGCGTTTTATTATTTTACCGTATTTGTTTAATTGTTTAAATTGCTTTTATTTAGTAGATATAGATTATCAAAAATATCTTTGCTTTATTCAAATCAGAATCCAAGCTTAAACGAGGTTTTAATTTCACTAGTCGTTGGGGAAACGACCCGGGTGATCATATTTGCCCGGTTTAATATACGTATTATATATTATATTATATATATTTTTGAGAGTGAATTTTATCAAGAGTAACTTGGTAATTTTCTTAATTACTCTTTTAAAAGTATTATATTTTATATATATTTTACGTGTGTTAAAACTTGCATCAAGTTTTTGGCGCCGCTGCCGGGGACTAGTGTTTAAGATTCCTACGTTTTGTGTTTGTTGATTTGGTTTGAAGATCATTTCACCCTCGAAAGTTTCATTTTTGTTTTATAATTCAAAAATCCAAAAAATCATAAAATATAAAAATTAAAAAAATATTTTCCTTTTCTTTTTAATATAAGTAAAAGATAAAAAAAAAGAGAAAAATCAAAAATATAAAAAAATCTTCCTTTTTAATTTAGAAATAAAAGTCACCAATTGGTAAAAATACCAAAATATAACATTCTCAACGGAGGTGTTATCATTTCAATTTACAGTGAACTTGTTGGTCCCAAATCGAACTAAAGATTTTAACACTTACCATTTGTTCTCTACAAATACGGCTCACCTTGAAAGCATTTTCAAGCTACGTGAGTATTGATTATTTGGTTTTAAGTCTTCTTCCGAGTAACCGTTTAAAATTCATTCATAAAAATAATTAGTGCCAAAGCATTTTGTTTTTTGATTTAAGTTTTTCCTTTTTTATGCGCACTCATCGCAATCTCGAAGACGTCGACAACACAAACTCTTCCGGTGTTGGAAAATTTTAATTAACAACGGTTATTGTTGAGGAACCCGAGTTTCCAATGGCCGACAATCGTACCATGGCTCAAATGCTACAAGCTCCCATCGAGGGATACGAAGATGCAATTGTTGTTCCACCGATAAATGCAAACAATTTTGAGCTTAAACAACCTTTGATCAATCTTGTGCAAAGTAATAAGTTCACGGGTAGACAAGACCCTCATAATCACCTTCGATTTTTCAACAAAGTCACTTCAACGTTTAGACATCCCGAAGTTCCGAACACTTCGATTAAGCTTTTGCTTTTTCCTTTCTCTCTCGAAGGTGAAGCCCGGACTTGGCTAGATAAGGAACCACCTCGATCGATTCTAACGTGGGATGATCTTGTCTCGAAATTCATAAACCAATTCTTTCCACCTTCGAAAACAACTTACCTTCGAAACAAAATCACTACTTTCTACCAAGAACCGAATGAAACCTTCAACGAAGCATGGGAACGTTTCAAAGAACTTCTTCGTCAATGTCCTCATCATGGTTTCTCGGAATTACATCAACTTGATACGTTTTACAATTCCTTGAATACCAATGATCAAGATGCCTTAGATTCCGCCGCGGGTGGCAATTTTCTAGATAAGATGCCTCGAGAAGGTTTAGCCATAATCGAAAGTAAATCAAAAGTGCGTTACTCAAGAAGTCGTCCAAATGATTCAAGAGCAATTACGAATGCTCCGTCTTCTACTTCTTCACCTTCTAATAATTCTTTCGAGATTCAACAAATGGCCGCCTTACTTGAAGACAAAATGAATATTCGAATGAGCCGTTTAGAGAAAGCGATTAGTGAAAAGAATGCTACGACTCCTGCTACCGTCAAAGCAGTCGAGGAAGTTTGTGTCACATGTGGTTCAAACCATAATTTCAACAATTGTCCGTTAACTAGGAACGATTTTCCCGTTTTTCAAGATAATATTCATCAATTCCAACAAACCGCCGCCGTTGGCAATTTTGTTCAAAGGAATCCTCCTAATTTGGCAAACCAAATGAGACCACCGGGTTTCAATCAACCAAATGTTCAAAGCAACCAAGGAAACCAAAGCCGATATCAAGGAAACAATTTCAATTCAAATCAAAACCGTGGAGGCAATTTTAACCAAAACCGCCAAAACAATCAAGGAGCCGTTTATCAAGCCCCACCATACCAACCACTAACAAATCAACCTTTGGTTAATCAAGCTTTACCTCCCGTTTCACAAATTCAAGGTGTTTCTAAAACGGATTTTGAAAGTTATGCTAAGGCTAATGATGCGAACATGAATAATTTGCAAATGAAGTTGGATAATTTTCAAAGAAACCAAAACGATTTTCAAAGAAGTTATAACGATTCTCAAAAGAAACAAGATGATTTTCAAAACTTGATGCTAGGTTTTATGCAAAATTATCACAACAACAGCACCGCTTCCACTTCAAGACCGGGTACCCTTCCAAGTCAAACCGTAACTAACCCTCGTGAGCATGTTAATGCTATCACCACAAGAAGCGGTAAAACTTTGGAAGAACCTTCGACTCCTCTTGTTCCTACTACTCCCGTTGTTTCAAATCCTCAAAAAGAACCTGAACAAAACCCGGAGACGTCAACGGAAAAAGTGCAAAATCCAAATTTGGAAAATATCGCACATGTCCCACCTCCGGAGGAAGAAGAATCCATTTTCATGGAAATTCCAAAACCAAAAGCAAAGAAAACCGTTAATTTTGATCCTAATTCTCCAAATCCTAATTCGTATCCATCTAAACTTCCATACCCCGAGAGGATGAAAGTTAGAGAGAACGATAAACCAAGTGCTCAACATAGCCGGTTTTTGAAGATGTTCAAACAACTCCGTTTAGAGATTGGATTGAAAGATGCTCTTGTCGAAATGCCGAAGTTCAACAAATGGTTAAGCTCGTTGCTAAGGAACAAAGAGAAGCTCGAGGAGATCGCCATTACGACCGTAAATGCTGAATGTTCTGCTATCATCATGAACAAAGTTCCCGAGAAGCTCGAAGATCCGGGAAAATTTCTTATCCCATGTGCTTTACAAGAGCTCAATAGAACTAGTGCTTTAGCCGATTCCGGAGCTAGCATTAACCTTTTACCTCATTCTATCTACAAGAAACTTGGACTTGAAGCTTTGACTCCTACTCGAATGACACTTGAGCTTGCCAATCGTTCCATTACTCACCCAATGGGCATAGCCGAGGATGTTGTAGTTAGAGTTGATGGTTTCACTTTTCTTGCTGATTTTGTGGTGGTTAATTTTGAACCCGACCCGAGAGTGCCTATTATTTTAGGAAGACCTTTCCTTCGCACTGCAAAAGCTCTCATTGATTTGTATGAAGAAACATTGACTTTAAGAGTAGGAAAGGAAGAACTTGTTTATTATGCCGATAAATCTGAGAAAAACAAGGAAAAGAATTTTGTTCATGCCATTTCTATCATTGATTTTTCAAAAGACGATCCATTTAGTGGCAGTACCACTAATACTCTTCCTCCTAGTTCTTCTCCGATGAAGACTAGTGATAATTTTGAAAAGTTCACCGATGAACTTACTCCTCTTGATTCGTTACCACCAGGTAATGATGACTCGACTTTTAAGCAGGACTTGCATGAAGTAAATTTTCAAGTTTATTCAAATCCTCTTTTTGAATTCGATGATAATTTCAAATCTAGCAACGTGAATCCTCTCTTTGAAGAGAACGATAAGGATGTCGAGATTAAGTCTTCTTCTTCCTTCACACTTACTTCACCGGAAGAAAGTGAATTTGAAGCTTATCTTGAAAGAGATTCGATTCCACCGGGAATTGATCTTACCCTCCCTCCCACCCTTGAAGTTTCAAGTAGCAATCCTACTTCCCTTACTCTCACCGGAGAGAAGGATCATTCATGGAAAATGTCGATGTTTTTCTCCTTGGTCCGATTTGTATGGAGAATGATGACTCGTATTGCGATAAGGAAAAAGATAATTTGTCTTTTAGCAACGTTCTTACATAAAAAACCAAAACCTCTTTCTCAAGAAGTTGATGATATCAAGGAAAAAGAAGACGAAGTTTCAAGTGATGTTCCAATCAATATCATTGTCATGCCAATAAGAATCACTTTTGATAATCCGATGGATTTTAATAATAATTTTTCCAAACCTAAGGATTTAAAAAAGGACTTAACCATTTCACTTGATTCCACCGAATCAAGTTTTTTATCACCTCCTTTGTTAGATTCCGACTCGCCTTTCACTGCGGAGTTGTCGGCTAGTATTACCTTGAATTCTATCGGAAACGAGGACAACGTTTTCAAACCGGGTATACTAGTTTATCATGCCATTCATGATAAAAATCTTGTAACATTGGAGGAGAATTT
>BQNB010081106.1:0-11920 GCA_026074375.1 Tanacetum coccineum
AATATGAGTGGGTATTTATAGGCAAAGTGCTAGTTATATGTCTCTAGTCACACAAACAAACCAAACCGGCCTAGGATTAGTAGTTTTTACAAGTTTCTAGCTAACTACACATAGTTTTGTTAAACCACTTAAGTACAAGTTTTAAATTAGAGGATTTTGGTTCAAGATTTGCTAAGATATTGGAAATCCTATGGATTTTGTGCATATACATGCATGTAGCCGTGGCCTAAGGGACAAAAGAGAAACCATTTGGTTATTATCCAATGTGTAAAGGCTAATGGGAGACATTAAGTACTAACCTTAATTAACCAAGTGATGTACATGTACTTTGGAAGATCATTAGAAGATTTCTAGGTGTGTTTGTATATATATATCCGGCCATAGTGGGTATTTAACACAAGAATTGGTTAAATTTTGTATTAAGGTTTTAAAAGTGGGTATTGGTTTGAGTCTAGGTAAATCTAGGTATTTTCGGGGTACGTCGGAATGTATTTTATTGCGAAACGTAACCCTTTTACGTGACCAATAAAAAATAAAACACGCAAAGTTAATAATTATCTTCTTAATAATTATATATTACTTGGTTGCTGTAAATCTTAATTTCTTTGATGACCGTTTACATTAATTGATTATTTCTAGTCTACGCGATTTAGCTTAAAAGTAAACATTAAAAGTAAACGTGTATCGGACTAAAATAAATAGTGACGAATAATAGGAGTCGTAAAATGACCTAAAATTGAGAAATGTTACATCATTAAGCAGAAGTGGGTGAAGGGTTAAGACAACCCACTGATCCCCAACACACATCCACAACTGTATCACTATCTAATCTTGAACTAATCACTGTTCTATCACAATCTTAACCCAAAAAGACTCAAAAACCTAGGAAAGCCAAAAGGACCACTAAGATATCTCAGTCTAGTAGACCTATTCACCTTGTTGTAGATGAGACTGTCTATAAGGAGTGCGAAGACAGAATGGAAAGGGCTGTCACTACTGCTTCTAGCTTAGTAGCAGAGCAGGACAGTGGTAACACTAATAGGACCCAATCCATGGCAACACTTAATGAATCTTTTCCTCAAGGAACTGGTTCAAGTAGTGGTCCCAGGTGCCAAGATACCATATTAAGGGTGCAGAAGCTCAAATTAGTTTTGAGGCTGCATCTAAACAGTCCAATGACCCACCTCTCTTAAGAGTTAACACACTTGGAAGTGGGGAAGACAACATGAAACTATTGGAATTGATGGAACATTATACAAAACTGTCTGAATTAGTGAGAAAAAGAAAAGAGAGATATAGTGAACTGAAAAACAGAAAGAGAGTTGTGTGATAAAAACAGAAAGAGTGAATTGGTGAGAAAAAGAAATGAGAGATATAGTGAGATTAAAAACAGAAAAAGAGCTTGTAAGAATCACAATTGATGATGAAAATGCTTTTTGGAAAGAAATTAGGGTTAATGCTAGTGTGTTAAAGTTAATGATGTTCAGCTTAAAACTTAATGCTGCTAAGCTTAAAACTTAATGCTGCTAAGCTTAAGTTAATACTGTTAGACTTAATTTACTACTTCCTGTATTAGTTAATACTGACAGGCATAACTTCCTACTGCTGGGTTAGTTAATACTGTTAGGCTTAACTTAATGCTACTAGTTCATGTTAATGCTGTTGAGGGTGAGTTCATAAATACTTCGATTAAGGGTTTCAATCACTTATTCGTTTGATTTTACAGCTTGTTTTTCCTCTTTATAATAAACTCCTAACTCATTTATTTAATCATCAAACCTATCACAATGTCGGACCCCAAAGTTTGGCTGATGTAAATCACTATTTGGTTGCCGTTTTTGGAAAAAACCCGAGAAGTAAATAGTTTGAGGAAATTATTAATTTTCTAAATGCAAGTTCTGTCCAATATGCGTTAACGGTCAATCCAACCATTTATACTACCTGTATTGAACAGTTCTGGACATTTGCTAAGGTCAAAAGAGTTAATGGGGAACAACAAGTACAAGCCCTAGTAGACAAGAAAAAGGTAATCATCTCTGAGACAAGTATAAAGAGTGATCTTAAGTTAGATGATGCTGAAAGCGAAATATTGTCTACCGCACTTTACCATTTTTTCAGAATTGGAAAGATATGGGGTATGAAATCTTACTCAAAAGCTCTACATTTCTTATAAAGCTTATTTCTCATCCCAATGGAAATTTCTCATCCATACCATACTGCAATGCCTTAGTGTTAAGACTACATCCTGGAATGAATTTAGTAGCACTATGGCATCTGCTATCATATGTCTTGCCACAAACCAAAAATTCAACCTTTCCAAGTACATTTTTAACAATATGGTGAAGAACTTGGATGGTGGGGTAAAATTTCTCATGTACCCAAGATTTGTGCAAGTCTTCATGGACGAACAAGTAGAGGGAATGTCCAAGCACAAAAGGGTTTATGTTACACCTTCCCACACCAAGAAGGTGTTTGCTAACATGAAGTGGGGGGGGGGGGGGGGGGTGGGGGGGGGACATGCAAGGGTTTTTCTGGAAGGGTTACACCACTATTCATCCCAATGATGGTTTAAATCAGCAAGACATGGGGTGCGATTCAGCTTTACTCTTACTGATTCCCATTCACAACTTTATCACTCAACCATCATCCTCAAAACCTTAAAAGAAAAAATTAAGAAGGAAACAAAGGAAGGACAGTGCTCCTACAGAGCCTACTACTGAGGAACATGTCTCTACCCCTTCCTTTGATCCACCTCCAAGTGGTGAGGATAGAACGCAACTTGCTGAATTAATGAGTTTGTGTACTAACCTACAGGAGAAGGTCCTTGATTTGGAGAAAACCAAGACTGCTCAAGCAAAGGAGATTACTAGTTTAAAGAAGAGAGTCAAGCAGTTAGAAAAGAGAAGGAAGTCAAGAACTTCAGGGCTAAGAAGGTTAAGAAAGGTTGGTTCCTCTAGCAGGGTAAAATCCTCTAATGATGCCAGTTTGGGTGCTTAGGAGGATGCATCCAAACAGGGGAGGAAAATTAAAGATCTTGATGCTGATGCAGAAGTGACTGTGGTGAATGTGACTCAAGTGATAAATGATGACAACCCGATGTTTGATATAGGTGTGTTGGAAGAGCAGGAAATTGAGTTTGAAAAGGTGGTTGAAGAGCCTGTAGTTAGTGTTGCTACAACTACAAAGTCAATTCCAGTTAGTACTGCTGAAGTAGTTACTACTGCCAGTGCTAGTGTTGTAATTTCCAAACGAATTGAATCTTGCTCAAACTTTGATTGAGATCAAAACTGCAAAACCCAATCCTGTTATAACTGCTGCTATAATAGTTACATCTATTAGATCAAGGGCTAAGGGAATTATATTTCACGATCAGGAAGAACAAGTACCTGCATCTACAAAAATATTTTCTTCTTCACAATCACAACTTCCGCAAGTAAAAGACAAAAGCAAAGGAAAAATGGTGGAGCCTGAAGTACCTTTGAAGAATAAAGATCAAGTTGCTCTTGATGAAGAAATGGCTAGGAATCTTCAATCTCAGTTGCAAGCTAAACTTATTGAAGAAGAGAGGTTTGCAAGGAAAAGGAAGAAGAAGCTAACATAGCTTTGATCGAATCATGGGATAACACACAAGCTATGATGGAGGAAGACTTTGAATTAGCTTAGAGGCTACAAGCAGAAGAACAGGGAGAACTATCAATTGTGAAGATAAAGTTTGTTTGTAGAGTCATAAACAGAAGAAAGAAACACTTTGCAAAGCTTAGAGATGAAGAGATAAGAGAAAGCCACCTACCGCAAGCTCAAAAGAGGAAATAATGTCCGCTCCTATTTTGAAAAATATGGTTGGATTCAAACATAGTCAGTTGAAGAGCAAAGGCTATGATGAAATCCAAAATTTGTTTGATAAGGAGATAAAAAGAGTAAATACTTTTGTGGACATAAATTCAGAAGTTGTGAAAGGTAGTGAGACAAGAACAGAGGAAAGTTCTAAAAGAGCAGGGGATGAACTTGAGTTTGATAAGTCAAAGAAGCAGAAGATAGATGAGCATGTAGAAGCTAAAAAATATGATGATCTAGAGGAGGAAGAAATGAAAAAGCATATGGAGATAGTTCAAGATGAAGAGTAAATAGGAATTGATGCTATACCTCTAGCCACAAAACCTCCAATGATTATTGAATATAAGATTGTTAAAGAAGGACTTAAGGGATTCTATCACTTGATAAGAGCTGATGGAAGTTCAAAAAGATATTCATTAATGATTCGGATGCTTTAGGGTATTGACAGAGAAGACTTAGAAACTCTCTGGAAGTTGGTCAAAGAAAAGCATGGAATAAACAGGCCAGTTGAAGAATATGAAAGAGTGTTGTGGGGAGATTTGAAAGTAATGTTTGAACCTGACATTAAAAGTGAAGTATGGAGAAATCTACAAGGGTACAAAGTGACTGTTTGGAAGCTGTTTGATAACTTTGGAGTGTACTTTGTTAGGTTTAGAAATCTACATATCTTTATGTTGGTTGAGAAAAGATATCCCCTTACACCAATAACAATCTCAAACATGCTGAACAAGAAGCTTCAAGCTGATCGTTAGAATGAGATGTGTTATCAACTACTCAAGTTCATGACAAAGCAGGAAAAGGGTCAATGAAGTGTTTGAATGCATCCTCCTGGTGATGGTGAAGACTTTTAATGAAACTTGAAGATTCATAAGATGAACATCAAGTTTAGGGAGGATTATTGGGTTTTAAAGACTTCAAGATGATTCATAGAGTTACTACTGCTCAGGTATATATTAGTGTTGTCAAGCATAACTTAGTGCTGCTGGTAATACTAATGAAAATTATGCTAAGTAGTTAATACTAGTAGTACAAAGTTACTACTGCTAGTTACTACTGTTAGTATAATTAGTACTGTTAATATAAAGTTACTACTACTAGTAGAAGTTAAGACTGCTCAGAGATGAAGACTGAAAATATATTAAGTAGTTACTACTGCTAGTACTAAAGTTAGTACTGCTAGTGTATGTTAGTACTGCTAGAGTAAACTTCTAAGTAGTTAATGCTGCTTGTGCTCAGTTACAACTGCTAGAAGGATTAATGCTGTTAGAGATGAGATCAAAGAGATATCAGAGAAGAGATAAAGGTTGATTGAAGAACAAGAATACTTATGAAGATAAGTATCAATTATTTGTAAAGAAGATATGTATAAACTTATTTGCTTAAGAGATTATGTTTACTTAAAGAAAAGATCATAATCACTTAACACGTTTTGTAAGCCCATTAGTGTTTCCTTAGTGTATAAAAGGAACCCTACGACATAGATCTAGAAAATCATCTCTTATAGTTAGTATTCATAGTTTCAAGGTTATTCTGTAACTTTAATTGTGTTTATTATATTGAAAGTTTAGCAAGATCTTGTTTTACTATTTCATTGTTCTTCTTAGTATTACAAACTAGTTTTCGCATAGTTTGTAGTATTCACAATCTTAGTTTCTACCATAGTTGTCTTGGATCTATCCAATATAACTAAGCTTTAACAAGCTAAGTAAGATCTGTTAAAAATGGATCAACACAGAATCAAGATTCCTATTCTTAATCAGTCTACCACTAAATACTATGAAGAAAAGAAGAAAAGATTGATGATGAAGAAACGATGGATGAAGAAGAAGATAATGAGGTCACTAAGGAGCTGTATGATGATGTAAATGTGAAATTGGGAAATGAAGATACTACTGATATGACCAATGATGTTCAAGGTGCCTCAGAACAACAAAATGTTTCTCAAGAATCACGGTTTGAGCAAGTAGAGGAAGATGCTCATGTGACACTTACTCCGGTCCTTGACACACAGAAGGCTGATGAACCTGTATAAAGTTCTTCTATCTCCTCCGACTTTACAAGCAAGCTCCTAAATATTGAGAATCCATACTCAAGAATGACATGAGATCGCCTTCTTTGATGGACACCTCAGCTCGTTTTTTCAAATTTTGCAACAGCAGTTTCTAAAATCAACATCTAGTTTCACTTCATACTATTCATCCACCACCTCCATCTTCAATCCTCTACTACAACAAGCAACATTACTCTACACCAAAACTTCTAAAGCTACACCTCATTTCCTTTACTTCAAGATTTCTCTTTTGTATGCATGTTCAACGAAAGAGTCACCAACTGGAAAAAGATCTGTCCGATATAAAGCATTTGACCATGTCTGCTCAAGCTTTCACTCGATTCCTGTATAGTTGATCGTTAAATGATAACAAACTTGGTGAAGCTATAACAAAGGCCATTCTTGCACATAATTTGGATTTGCTGAAAAAGAAGCTCAGGTGAGAAGAATGATATATAGGACTCGTTGACACAGGCAATGAGAATATATTAAAGAAGATGTTACAAATCACTTCCTCAATTCTCCCACAAGCTGTCTTTCGACTTTGCCAATCCTGTGATAGAGAAAATGTCACAAAATCACTTAGAAGTGCAGTTTTGAACAAGTCTTCCTCACAACCAAAGTCTACTTATAAGGCGGCCGCATCACTTTTCGAATTTGAGCTTACAAAGATATTTCTAGACAAGATGGAGGAAAGCAAATCACATCTTAGAGCTGATTACAAAAAGAAGTTATATGATGCATTGGTCGAGTCTTACAACACTGACACAGATCTATTTAATACATATGGTGAAGTATTTACGTTGAAGAGGAGTCGAGACGACAGTGACAAAGATCAAGACCCCTCCGATGGATCAGACCGAGGGACGAAAAGAAGGAAGTCAAGCAAGGAAGCTAAGTCATCAAAAGATTTAAGGTCAAAGGAAAAGAAGTCTTCAAGCACCTATAAAGACGTCTCCCAATCTCAACATAAGTAGTCCGGCAAGTCTGCTCATGCAGATGAGCCAAGTCTTACAGTTGATGACTTGGGAGCACAACAAGATCAAGAGTTCAACACGGGTATTAATGATGAACAACCCGCTGACAAGGAGGTTTCCAATGATGATTGGTTCAAGAAACCCAAACGACCTCCAACTCTTAATTCTGATTGGAATATGAGACAACATGTTGACTCCCGACCTCCTCAGACCTGGATTAGTCAAGTTGCTCATGCTAAAGAACCTCGTACTTCATTTGATGAGATCATGGATACCTCTTTCGACTTCTTGTTGGACCGGCATTCGAGCTACTCAAAGGCACTTGCAAAAGTCTTACAGAATTAGAGTACCATCTTGAAGAATGGTCCAAGGCAACAACTAAATGACTCGACTGGCATAACCCTGTAGGCAAACTGTATTCGTTCGATCTCAGAGAAACCTCTCTTGTTAATTTGAGATCATCGAGGCCGTCAAGTTATCCCTCAGAATTTATTCATCAACAACGACTTGGAATATCTAAAAGGTGGATATTTAAGCAGACGGTACTCAACTTCAGTTATAAAGATAAAGCCCGCTACATATGAGATCAAATGGATTGAATACTTGGTTTGAAATTTGTGGAGTCTCGTGAAAGTGATATAGGATAAACATGCTTACTGGGGTACTTTACACTGGGTCCTAAACGTCAACGTTTCTACGGGTTTGCTGCCAACATATCTTCGTCAAAGGATGTCTACTCCAGGAAAAGAATCATTGCGGTTACAAGACTTTCAATTATGAATAAGTATGACTACGGTCACTTGGAAGAGACTGAAGTTCGTCGAGAGGATCAGAAACTGTACAAGTTTAGAGAAGGTGATTTCCTACGACTTCGCCTACAAGACATTGAAGACATGTTACTTATACTTGTTCAAAAGAAGCTGACCAATCTCACAATCGACGAATGGTATGACTTGAATGTGGCATTACGTATGTTCCACTAGATTTCTCCAAACTTGGCGAGCCAAGGGACAAGCGAAAAAAATATGGGAAGTGGATTCCACAGCCGAATTACAAAGGGGACAAGCAATTGATGGAATATCCATTCCTCTAAGCGAAAGATTAGCTCTAGTAGGTAATTTATCCAAGCAAACCCTCCAAGCATGAACATTTACCTTGATGGGAACGACTCTAAGCCATCTAGTTGGAACTTCAGCTTTCGGCAAGATTGTATTATCAATTAAGATGCGAGAGGATTTAACCGAAAACTCTTGTGAGCCTTCTAAAGACCAACACCATCTATCTGATATATTTGGGAGCACAAGATCAACAACTTTCGAGCAAAGTAAACCATAATTTTCCTGCTCCACACCACCTCTTGGCATCCTACGAAAAGAATGAGACAAAGAGGGATGACCCATTTTCTCGGCCACACTAATAGATTTACACATCTCTAAAGCATATAACCTTTTATAAAGAACCTTCAACGCAAACTCTTCTAACCAAGAATCATCCCAAAAAGAAGTATTCTCACCGTTGCCAACTTTTTTTTGAATGAAATCCATAAGATTTATACCTTTACTTTGAAGCGAATGAATAGCAAGAATTACGTCTTGCCATGGAGATCTTCTAGGAATCAACTTATGAGTATCTAAAGCTCCTTTGTTACCAAAGATGGCTTTAATAAAACGAGTCCACAAAGACGAACCATCAATTAGAAATCTCCAAACCCACTTGAAAAGGAGAGAGCGATTATGTGCAAAAAAACTAGAGACACCAAGACCACCATTCTTTTTTGAGGCTAGAACCATATTCCAGCCAATCCAAGCAAGCTTCCTATCTGAACCATCAACTCCATAAAAGAAATTCCGACGAACAGATTCCAAATAATTTAACATGCCAATTGGAACCTTGAATATAGACATATGATAAAGCGGAATCGAGGTAAGAACCGACTTTAAAAGGGTAAGGCAGCCGCCTATAGAAAGGAGTTTAAGCTTTCATTTGGACAATCTCGAAGAAACCTTAGAGACAACATCGTCCCACGAGTTAATTCTTGACATGTTGCTACCAACCTTCACCCCAAGATAATTGACGGGAGCATTTAAAATAGAGCGCCAATCAAAGAAGCTGCAGCTGCAACAACATTTGAGCTAACACCAATCCCCATCAATTTGCTTTTGTGAAGATTAATTTTAAGGCCTGAAGCTAAGTAGAAACACCTCAAAACACTCAATAAAGTTTGAATATTATTGTTGTTCCACTCACCAATAAAGACTACGTCATCCGCATAAAACAAATGAGAGATCGTGAAAGAGTCGTTTAGAGAGATACCTTTATATAAACCGGCGTTTAAGACTCTCTTGAACGTGAGGTGAATAGTTTCCATAATCAAAATAAATAAAAAAGGAGAGATAAGATCACGTTGCTTTAAGCCTTTATGGAACTGGAACTCCAAAGTAGGGTTACCATTAACGAGCACCGATCCCATGGCGTTATTAAGACAACTACTGATTCAATTACGCCATTTTAAGCCAGTCCCATTTCACAGAATGAAAAACCTTTTCAAAGTCCACCTTCAAAATCATCCCATTTAGCTTTTTAAACTTACACCAAAATAGAAGCTCATTAAGAATGAAAGGCCCATCAAGAATTTAAGGATTAGCAACAAAAGCCGATTGAACATTACTTATGAGATAAGGCAGAACTAGACATAATCTGTTGGCCAAATTTTTTGCTATGATTTTGTAAACACTCCCAATAAGACTTATAGGACGAAAGTCTTTCACAAATTTGGCATCTTGGATCTTGGGAATAAGGGCTATAAAAGAAGAGTTGCATCCTCCTTAAAATCATACCATAAAATCATATGTGTTTGATTTATAAATCAAACATGTATCCCCCTCGCGGGTTTAAAACATTTAAAATAGTTCAAAAGCGAGGCTATGAACTCACCTTAAGCAAAGATCAAATCAATCAAATCGACAAGCGCAATTAAACTTCACGTCTTAACCGCGACCTATATAATACATATAAGGCGGTACGTGACTAAAAGTATATTAAAACTTAATATGTATACTTATATATATACACATATCATTATTACGTATAATCATATACTAAAATCCCCAAGTGCGACGCAAAACATATCGCTTTGACACACTCGATTAATATTACTACGTTTCATACAAAGTTTCCATTTTTAGTAAGCTTGCCGAAAGTAAGGATAATATAATCCAAACTTAGCATTTCATCATATTTTAACTAACATTACGAACCCTTTGCTTGTTATAAGTTATATTCAAAAGTTTACGCAAGTTTGACTTTCAAAAGTCAAACTTCGTAGTTGACTTTTTACCCCAAAATTAACCAAACTTGACTTGGCCGTAAAACGTTCGTTTTTAAGAATTACAAGACCCATTTTATATCCAATCGTAGCTTATAACATCCTCTATCATATTCAAAAGCCTAATTTAGATTTTAAAATTTCTCGACACGCTATGGTCAAGTCAGACTTTCTGGTCAATAAAAGTCAACATAAAGGCATACAAAAACTCATTTTTGGCAAAATCTAACAATTTTATCATGTTTAACTAGCCTAAAAACGTATACAAAAACTATCAAACATATGTTCATACTTGATATACTTTCAAATCGTTTTCGCACTTGAATCATCTAGCTACAATTACATATATGTAATAATCATCTAATTAAGCAACAAGTAAACATAAACAAGAGCTCACAAAGCAATAAGAAAACTTGACTATGGTTTCCCCTTGGGTTTTGAATTCGGACGAGCCACAAAGATCAACCAAACAAACTTTTCAAACCAAACCATTTCAATATAACAACAATCTAGCTACAAGAAACACTTCCTTATACACCAAATTACTAGAACTTAACCAAAAATTCGACTTTCTCAAAACTCATTGCGTGTAAGGTTTCTTTAGTGGGTTTTGTAGAGGATTGAACAAGGAATAATATGGTATAATCGAATTTAATTGCATGAAAGTAAATAATTTTTGATAGCAAGATTATGGTGGTGTTGGGTGTTCGACGGCAACAAGAGGGAGAGAGCAAGAGAAAATGATTTTTGTGATATATGAAGTGTGTGTGCATATTTACTAGTATATATACTAGCATAAATTTGAAACCTTGGCAATATTAGTCCCTCCATGTTCCATCTCTTTTAAAACTAGTCCAATGTGTTATCTTTTAAAACAGGTCACCATATCTCGTAAAGTTTTTATTTCGTCCCACTAAATATAGTTTAAAACCTTTATTAAAACATTAAACCTTGCAAAACACGACCTTTAAACACGGTTTTTACAAAAACTCGGGAAAACGTTTAAAAATACAAAAATGACATATTTACGCTCTCGGAGCATAAAAATAAATTTTCCGACATTCTTAAACTCTAAAAACAATTAGAAATCAAATCACGGAATGAAATTACCCAATAAATGATAATTCTCATCAAATCTAATATAACACAACGATTATAATCATTTACGTATAAAAATATAAACGTCGTAGTTCGGGATAAACGTTGACCTGAATCTTGGGTTGTTACATAGAATAAGTCAAACTCATTAAGCGGAATGATGAAAAAGCCCTTTTTGTTTACTATTGGGCTGAGGCTCAAACCTTAGGCCCAATAGTCGAATAAGTCATTTCGAATAAGCCCGAAGTCAAGTAAGTTATCGAATAAGCCCCCAATAAGCTGGAATATAAGCCAACTAAACACGACGGGACCAATAAGCCCTAAATAAGCCATGACTTATCTCGGCTTATTGGGCCGTGAGGTTTGTTTGTCCCAAAACCATAAATAAGTTAACAAAGTGGGCTAATAAGCCCTAGACAAGAGTAAGGTAAGCCAATAAGATCTAATAAGCTAAAAATAAGCCGGATATAATGATAATGGGCCAAGCCCATGGTTTCTTTTCTTTCTTTCGTTGGGCCGAGACACGCATCAAAGCCCAAAACCCAAATAAGCCCTAAACAAGCTTATTTTTAAGCTAGGTTTTGAAATAAGCACTTGACACTAGATGTTAGTTTACCACCACAATACACGTCGAAA
>BQNB010081107.1:0-29726 GCA_026074375.1 Tanacetum coccineum
TAAAAACTATCAAGATTTATATATATATATATATATATATATATATATATATATATATATATATATAATAAAAATTGTCTTGTCATGTAAGAATTTTATTTCTATTCTTAGATTTGCTTGAGGGCAAGCAAAGTTTAAGTGTGAGGGGAGATTTGATAACGCTCATTTTATACATATTTCTACATGCGTTATCAATGCTTTTATATATCTATTTTGGTTCATTATAAGAACTTTCGATACTTAATCGAGTATATTTGCTATTATTGGTTCATGGTACGTGTCGTGGAAGAAAACGAAAGAATACACAAAGATTTGAAGCTTAAACGAAGAAAGAACTGAAGTTAAATATCTCCTGACACATGTCCACTGTTTTGGCCATAATTTGAGCATACGAACTCGGATTGACGTGATTCTGGCGGCCACGCGATCGAGAAAGAATTCTCTACAACTTTGGTTTTGGTCCAAAAGCTGGAAATGCACCAAGTACACCGCACTTCTAAATAAGTGCGGCGTACTTTTCAAGAAATCTCAAGTACGACACACAAAATAAAAATGTGCGCCGCACTTTCAACCTGATGCATTAAAAACGTAAATTTAGCATCAAAATCGGCCACATTCATCCTTTTTTTGGTCCCCAAGTAATTTTTACCCTATAAATACCCCGAAAACTCCAGGGGAAACACATACAATCTCTACAATCAAGTTGGAGAGGAGGAAGAAGTGGTGAGGATCTTAGGATCCAATGATCCAAACACCCCTTTAATCCGTCACTTACCGCCATACTACCACCACTCTCCACCACTAATTCCTACTGAAACACCACCATTTCCAAAACCCAAACACCATATCTCCATAATTTAAATACATTATACCATAAGCATTAGACGATTCACCAAATCTCTAATTCCATCACTATATTAAACCCGTTACCAAACACACCATTTGGTGATGTGTTCTTGATTTCCAACGGGTTCGTGACAGCCCCCGTGGGTTACTGGTATGTGCTTAGTACTGCTAGTTAAAACTGTTAGTACTGTTGTTAGTACTGCTGAGTTTCCTTGCTTAATTTAGCTTAATTGCTTTTTGAATTTGGTTATTTAGAGTTAGCTTAGCTTATTTGATTTGTCTTAAGTTTATTTGAGCTTATTTATGTCTTAGAGTAAAAGTTTTAAGTGTCTGTTCCATTCCTAGCCTTTAAGCCTGCTCTAGCTTATTTTCCTTGCTTATTTTTGAGTGCATTTGCCTATTAGGTTTAGTGCCAAATCATATCCAAATCTTTTTCGTTCAATCATCAATCATCAATCCGTAATTCGATTTTCCATTCAAGCCTCGTTGTGACAAAACGACCCGGGAATCATACTTCCGGCTACATATATATTTTATTTTGGTGAACTTTTAACCATTCCTTGTGCAAAGGTAATTGGTTGAGTGTTTGCTTATATATTATATATATATATATATTATTGACAGAACCATCAACCTCTAAACTGAATGATTCAATCCTATGACATGCTAGACTGGGCCATGTTCACTTTAAGAGGATGCAAAATATGTCTAAGGACAGGTTAATCCCATCTTTTGACATGGACACTGAAAAGTGTAAGACTTGCATGCAGAACAAAATAACTAAGAAACCATTTTAAAATGTAAAACGTAAAACTGACGTTTTGGAGCTGATCCACATGTGATCTGCATGCTACTCCTTCACTGGGAATAAAAAATACTTTGTAACATTTATTGATAATGCTTTTAGGTTTTGTTATGTTTATTTATTACAATCAAAGGATGAAGCATTAGATAAATTCAAAGTATTCAAAACTGAAGTTGAATTACAACAAGGGTCCCAAATTAAAAGATTTAGAATTGATAGGGGAGGTGAGTACATGGACTCTGTATTTTCAGTATGTTGGTATTATCCATGAAACGACAGCCCTCTATACTCCACAACAAAATGGTATATCTGAAAGGAAAAATAAAGTACTAAAAGAAATGCTTAATTCCATGTTGTCCTACTCAGGACTGAGTCAAGGGTTCTGGGGTGGAGCTATGTTAACAGCTTGCTATTTATTAAATAGGGTTCCCAATAAAAGGAACATGATTACCCCTTATGAACTTTGGACTAAAAGGAAAACAAACCTGAACTACCTCGTGGTTTGGGGTTGTAGGGCAGTTGTAAGACTCACTGATCCAAAGCTAAAAACTTTGGGTGAAAGAGGCCTTGAATGCATCTTTGTTGGATATGCTGAGCATTCCAAGGATTTTAGGTTCTATGTCATTGAGACTAATGATTCCGTTTTAATTAACTTTATAATTGAATCAAGGGATTCAATCTTTTAAGAGAATAGATTCTCATCAGTCCCTAGACCAAGTCTTAGGATTCCTAATGGAACTGAAGACATTGGTGGTTCAGTGGTCCCTAAAGAGGTCACTGAAGAGGTTGTTCAGCAACCTGAACCTGAGCTTAGAAAAAGTAAAAGGAATAGGACTCCAAAGGCTTTTGGACCAGGATTTCAATTATACTTAATTGAGGGAACAATGGATGAGGTCTCTGACCAACACTCCTATTGCTTTAATGTTGAGAATGTTATCACGATTCACCCTTATGAACACGGATCCGGAGGCTTGGTAAAATGGAAAAGAAAAGTATCCATATTATTAGAGAGAAAAAGAGATGAAATGGGAAGAGGTGTGTGCTTGAGAGAGAACACACACACACACTTTTACAAATGTGAGCTTCACCCCTCCATGGAAGTATGGAGGGGGTATTTATAGTCCTAGTGACACACAACTATCGTAGCCTGTCATTATTAGTCCCTATGTGTCACGCTATAAATAAACTAATGTAATTCCGTGTTTGTCACCATATTTTAAGGCTAACAATCTTCCCCCAATATGTGGACATATACGGAATTACTTACAATGTTCCTAACAAGTACAAATACAATTAAATAAAGTCTTCCAAAGCGCTTCCAAAGCTGAAGTTGTCTTGTGAGTTCTCTTGGTCTTGAAACTTGTATTCTAGCTTGGATCTTCATTGTCTTTACTTGTACAGGAACCATTATAGTATGCATGAACTGGATTAACTTTCATGCAGTCATGTCTTGAAAGCCTTTCTCATAGACTCCGTTTTTGGCGAAGTATTCTGAATCAGCTTCCCCCTCAAACCACCCCCCCCCCCCACACAAGCCAACCCCCATTGTCACATCCCTATCTTAAGCAGATTCTGAAACTTTGATGTAGCTTGAACAATCTTCTACTTGTCATTGACGTGCACAGCGGAATTTTATAGAAGTCAAACCACACCAACGACCACTGCTTCTTGTCATTAGGGTTTGGTGAATATTCGTTCAGGGGTGCATGCAAGAAATCAGCAACAATTTTTCTCACGTATGCAGAATACTTCATAAACCATACTAAGTAAAGTAGTCTACACTACTTCCCCCTGGAAGTTGACACGGTAACATCAAAGTCAACTAAGTCTCGGATGTACACATTTTCCCCCATGATGGTT
Organism: Tanacetum coccineum; assembly: GCA_026074375.1. Lineage (NCBI taxonomy): Eukaryota > Viridiplantae > Streptophyta > Magnoliopsida > Asterales > Asteraceae > Tanacetum > Tanacetum coccineum. Next base: position 3,512 of record BQNB010081107.1, read on the forward strand.
GCGAACTCTCGGAAGCATCATTGTCATGTACGTTCATATACTCGAGAAGTTCTTGTCATAAGCACAAATCTTGATATACAAAAGAATCATTACCCTCTTGACTTCAGAAACCATAGAGGAATGAAGTAAGAATCAAGAACATTTGGTAAAATCAAAGTCTTGTGAATGAATGTCATCGAGAACTTTGAAGATTTACTAGACTAGTGAAGTATCTTTGTCTGGAAATAGCACAAAAATACCCAGAGAAGTGCCTGAATACATCATCAACCTAGAATACTCTGGCAAACTTTACCAACCTTCGTATCTGTAGGCTAATGTTGTGATTACGATGGTGAAGAAACCGATATACAAAACTTGAAATGAAGTGAAATCCCCCAAATTTTTGTTACTTAATCTTGCACTGTTGTTGATTGAAGAACGGTGCAAGATTAAATCTATAAGTACTCTATACCTCACCGAAAAAGTATAAGAAGTACAACACCTCTTGAAATTATCCACATCGTCTTCTGCATGTGACACTGAGTACTACAATGTAACTCCTTTAAGTGATAGTTAACCAGGTCTGCAACCAACCACCCCTGACTGCTGGTAACTAGATAATTCAAGTCTTAATCATAAGTTGTATACGTTCAAGCAAGTCATCATCGATAGAAAATAGAAGAAAGTCTCGATGATGAAATAAGTAGACGCCTTCGTAAAATCTAACTTCAAGCTCAAATAAGGGATACCAAATCAACTTCGTGATCACTTGTCATCGTAATCCAAATATCTAGCCATTTGTCATTAAGTGAAGCTTTATCAGGACGTTTTGGGATTGAGTGTTGTTGTTTGTGTGTGTAATGTTATGGTTGATTGTGTCCTTATGAGTCTCGATCCCCTTGATTGTGGTGTTGTTTTGTTGTTCTTGTTTTTGATTATTAATATTCTCAAAGTTCGGATCATATGCCCAAAAGTCGGTCACATCCACCTGATGCGCGATTGACCAATGGTTTTGATTATAATTTTTTTCGGAAATTAGGTTTTCAAAACAAGGTTTTTAATGAAACAAAACCAGTCCTCTGTAGACAAAACTGACAATGATTTGTTGAGATTTGGGCAGCATAACGTTTAGATTTGCTATATAAATGGTCTTCAATGAGGCAAAACGTAGTGGCAAAACGCAGTCTTCAATAAGCAAAACGCAATGGGGAAAAAAAAAAAAAAAAAAACCCCACTTACAAAAAAACGCAAACAAATGACCAAAAACCAGTGACAAAACGCAGTCTTCAATAAGCAAAACCAATGACCAAAACGCAGTCTCAATAATCAAAACAACGCAATGACCAAACCCGCAATAAAAAAATATTATTTCATTCCCCCCCAATAATCAAAACGCAGCCCGCAAGCAAAACGCAATGAAAGAACACCCCCGATTAGTTAGCAAAACGCAGCCAAGGAAAAAATCAACAAACATTCTTGAAAGCTACGAAATGAAGTTAAGAACCACCTAGTAATAAATGCAAGGGATAGTCTAAGCCCAAATGTACAAATCTTTACCTATAACCACAAACAAATATCAAATCCTGATTATTTCTTGGTATACTTTTTTTCGAACCAAAAAATAATACAACCAACCCACGAATTTGAGCTTATTTAACCACAATAATCAGTAGATAAACAACACGGATTCCCCCTATGCTCTGGTGCCAATTGTCTATGATAAAAATTAAGTAAAATAAAAAAAAATCTATAGCATTTTTAGCTTATTTTTACACCAAATTTAGATTTTGGTAATAGGGTAAAAAAAATGCATAATCCGTAACTGAGCGCCCGAATTCCAAACAAACAAACCCAAAACCACGAGAAAGGACTTAAACTGTACAAATCATACACAACAAACAATCCATTAACTACCAACATCATTCATTCACGGTTATCTAGTGTGATCTGTAAAATCCCGTTAATTATATTCGGTTTTGGTCCAAAGACGAGTAAATCCGTGAACTGAATTGGCATATAACCACAACTTCAATTCACTTCATATCCAACTTAAGATCCCAACAAATCATTCACACTTCATACTTAATAACCATTCATTCATCATGTCTACTCCAGTCACAACATCCTCTACAGATAGTCCAAATGCATAATAATATCAATGAGCCGCTGGTCAAATGATCGTCCTCTAATGCTTGGACCAGGAAGATATCACAATGAGATCACGTTTTCTACGTACATTGACACAAAAAAATAATGGGTGATGGACGAAAAGAATCATACTTAATGATCCCTACGTGCCAAACAAGTGTACTATTCAAGCTGTTCCAGCAATGGAAGGATCCTTCCTAGCAGATTCAACCACATACATCAATTGAAACTGTATGAACGATGACTCCAGAGAACAAAGAACACTTTCAGTCTGAAAAGGAAGCCATTTTCTTTGCTTTTAACTGGTATAGGAGATGAAATCTATTCAACTGTTTGATGCAGTGCAACACAGCAAATGAATGTGTATAAGCCATTGAAAGGCTTACAACAGGGTGAATCGTTGAACGTACAAGATGTAAACGACCAATCTGTTCTGAGGAATTTGAAGTTTACTTCCGAGATGGAGAAATCCATGGAGTCGTAGTACCCTCAACGGTTTACAAATTGAATGAATGAGTTGACCAGGAATAACTTGTACGTTACAATAATGCAAGTGAATTTTCAATTCTTAACAGCTTCAACCAGAATGGTCCAAGGTTGTGACGCTTGTCAAGCAATCAGAAAAAATAGACACCATCTCATATCACAGACTATTTGACAATCACAAGCATTTTCAGAAGGATGTTAATGATAATTCGTGCTGAGAGAATATCCAAAAAGTGCAATCTATTAACACTTCCTTGCGGCTGCTTAACCATAATTCAATACTTCTATCGAAGCACCAAAACCTCAAAGATCAAATGCAACATCATCTTCCACAAGACAAAGTGCATCTACCAGACACAAAGGCAAAGAGGGTCGCCAACCAATTACACTCAATTTGAGTCTGTCTTTAGAAGAAGACATGATCCTGGACAAGCTCAGAGGGGACAAAAAAGCAAAAGAATTGCACTCCTTGCAAAGTATTTCAAGAAGCTCTACAACCCAACCAACAAAACCAAATACCCCTTCGAACTTCTCAAAACTCCAGGAACAATATTGAAGATACCACACCAAGTATAGGGACAATGACAATTCATCAAGGCAGTTTAGGAATCTCAAAGGACAATGACAGTTGCTGGGGCTAGGGAAACAGTAGGCAGTCAGGTAGTGCAACAGACTGGGATACAGTGCTTTAACTGCAAGGGATATGGGCACTATGCAAAGGAATGCAGGAAGCCAAAGCGGGTTAAAGACTATGCGTATCACAAGGAAAAGATGATGATGTGCAAACAAGCTGAACAAGGTGTTCCTCTGCAAGCTGAGCAAGCTGATTGGCTAGAGGACACAGATGAAGAGATTGATGAACATGGAGAAAAAATTGGAAAAGCACATTAACATCTACATGGCAAAGACTTCAGGAGGCTCTACTGAAGAATCCAGTACTAACGGTCAGCATTGGAACAGGTAACAAAATCCAGATGAAATTAATGTGTATGACAATGTAGACGACATTCTGAGCCACCGAATCCATTAACGACACATATGTTTTGGAGAAGGATGATAGCAATGTCACTCATGATTCATTAAATATATGTACTAATGATAATCAGGTTGATCAAAATGTTGTAAAATGTGTTGATGAGTGTGATACGCTTGCTAATTTAATTGCTAATTTAACTCTGGATACGGAGGAAAACAGAAACGAATTAAAATTATTAAAGAAAGCAAACGCATCATTGACTCATGAGTATTGGAAAAGTGTAAAACTAACCTTGATGAAACCAATAGTGCTTTGGGGGAGCAATTAGAATGTCGGATAAGTTGTCTGATTGCACATCAAACAACAAAATGAGATTGAGAATTAACAAAGTCCTTTAATGACCGGACGATTGATTATGAAATTCTTCAAACAAAGTAAATGAAACTCTAGGACTATTAGCTCTAAAAGACACTTGAAATAAATGAGGATTTAAAAACAGAAAGCCTAGAAAATTTCAGTTCTTAAATCAGAAACCCGATGAGTTAGTCAAAAAGAGTCTTTTAACAAAATCACAACTGAAGTTATCTTCAAAGAGAACACAAAGGTCCATTTCGGATTTAAAGTTAAGGAATAAAAGGATAAATGACAAATGATTGAAAAGGACAAACAGTTAAAGTTTTTGAACGAAAATTGATTTACACCGTAATCATCTAATCCAGACCAATCAGATGTTAGCACCCAAATGTGCGACATATAATGGTAGACTAACCTTTACCAATCCATGTACCGTCAAAAAAGCTCAATCTGAAAAGTCCCGTTTGTATGAATACTCCATAAGATACCTTCAGATCCTCAAACAGATTTCCCCAGATACAGAAGAGACCATGACTCTTGATAACGAGAATATAACCATTGTTAACCAAACAGAATATTGAAACAACACCCCTAGTAATTGTAGGTGTGAAATGACAGTTGTCTAATACAATTATTAAACCACTAGGAATAACTAAATTAAAACTTCGAATAGCTTCAATAGTTGCACGCATTCCATTGCCCACGTACAGACTCAAAGCTTCATGTTTCAACTTCTTCTTTCTCTAAGTCCCTGTGAAGTATTACAGATATGAGTTCCACAACTCGTATCATACACCCAAGACTTATTAGGAAAAGCATAGAGTTCTATGATGAAGATACCTGAAGTACTAGCCCTGCTAGCATTCTTTCTCTTCTTTAACTCAGCATGGTAGGATGGAAAATTCCTCCTCCAGTAACCCACCTCCTTGCAAGGGTAGCAGGCATAGTCCTTTTTCGGATTATCTCTCTTAGGCGGTGGTGAGATCTTGGGCTTGGGAGCATAAGAAAACTTAGTCTTTCCCTTGTCCTTACCCTTTGCCCCCTACGGCTTCTTTTTGTCCTTCTGGATCTTACCCTCTCATATAGCTAGAACAGTGGAAGTTTCAGCCTTTTTTGAAATGCCTTTCTCATGGAGTTTTAGCATAGCATGCAGTTTAACTATCGTCTTCCCCATGCTATGCATGTTATAGTTCTTAATGAACTGATCATAGTCCTTGTTAAGAGAATTTAGGATAAGACTCACACCAAGTTCATTGGGCATAGCCTAGGCGTTCCAAAGTTTCTAGGTAGCTCTTCATCTTCAAGAGATAGGAGCTTACTAACTGACCATCCTCCTGTTTGCAAGCATGGAATGCTTTGACTGTTTCAAACAGTTCCTGTTTAGCCTGCTCTTCGAACATAGTTTCGGTTCTTTCAGCATGTCAAACGCATTGTATTTCTCCAAAGCCCTTTGTAGGTATGGAGACTGATGAGGTGCCATTTTATACACTTTTTTGGGGTCGTTTAACCCCTAAAATTGTACATTTATGCCCAAAATAGGTACTTAATCGTTCCTTTTCAGGTATTTCTTATTTGGAAGGCATTTGGAAAACCAGCTTTTGTTTGTATCGTTGTTGATATGTCTTAGTGGTGTTGCTTCTTGTGATAGATGTGTACGTTAGGCTTTAGAAAACCAGCTTTTGTTTGTATCGTTGTTGATATGTCTAGGAAAATGTGATTGTGTAGAAAGGATACCATCGGGTAACAGTCTTCATACTACCTTGCCCCCTAATATGGTTGATCCACTTTTAATATATTTCACATGCACTTAGTGTACCCCTAGGGGCCTTGTAATAGTCTTCATACTACCTTACTTGTGCGTTGCTCTAGCGGAATACTAAGTAGACGGCGGGTTCGTGTAATTCATTCATGACTTAGGAAATAATTACACAGATCATCACAAGGGTGACAAGGCAACAACACTAGGAGAAGCAATCTAGGGAGTAATACATGATTAAATAAACACAATCTTTTATCTTATTGTTATCACCATTAGTTTAGATTAATATTTAGTTTAATAGCTAAAACCAAACCTCCTCTTAAATATATGATTTACATGCTTTCCATAAAACATAAAAATACAAAAATAATCTTCCCTCAACCTTTAGAATTCTGTTAGACCGTGATCAAGCCTTCCTAACCTATTCCTCGAGTGAACGATAACAACCCCCCGAGTCTTGCCTATACTACTACTACAACGATTAGGTGCTCTGCCTAAGGGGTTGTAAAACTTCTTGTTGAAGTCTAACGAAGACCGCATCAAGTTATCGCCAGTAGATTAGATATTAGTTTAATTAATAGTTAAACAAACCAATCTCTCAAACCATTGATTTACTTGCTTTCTTATAAATATAAAAACACAAAAATAGTCTTCTCTCAACCCTTAGAATTCTGTTAGACCGTGATCAAGCCTTCCCAACCTATTCCCTTAGAGAACAATAACAACCCCGAGTCTTGCCTATACTACTACTACAACGGTTAGGTACTCTGCCTAGGGAGTTGTAAAACTTCTTGTTGAAGTCCTACGGTTTTGACCGCATCAGCGGCGCACTTCTATAAATTTTTACCGCGCTCATCTTTTGAAATTTTGAAAAATAAAAAAAATATAAATTCGATGTACGCCGCACTTTCTTCTAAGTGCGACGCACTTTTGAGTTTGCAAAATAAAAGATATATATATATATATATATATATATATATATATATATATATATAATAAAAAAATTAGTATAAAAAACTAATTTTGTAAATTATTTGTTCTATACCTTATATGATTATTCCGTGTTTGATTAGTGTTTGTCTAAAAAATATAAATCTAAAATCCAAAAAGATTTCCTTTTCGCCTTTAATTTTTCTGTAGTATATGATTTGAATGTTTGGATACTACTAGCATTATATTTACATTTCTATTTTTTTTCATTTCGTCATGTTTTGTGTGTGCTTGTTTTAGTAAATTGTCTATTAAAAAATTTCATTTTAAAAAATAAAAAGTTATATTTATATATAAAAAACATATTTTGAACTTTGTGGGTGTGTTCGCTGGAAACCTTCACGAGACTATAACTCGTCCACTCGGGCCACCGAGGGGTTTAAAGGCTTGTTGCATACGCTAAATGCAATCGTGTTGCTTACGAAAGTGCGCTCTAGTATTTGACAGTTTTTGTGGTTTTGTTTATTTTGCAGATTAAATAAATAGGTAGAGCTTGGATTGGTAGTTGGAATTTTACCCTTCGTGATACATATTTGGATCGGTATATTACATATGGTTGAGTTCACATGCTTGGCGTTCCGTTCGCGCCATATCTTTCAGAATTCAACCAAGCACTTATGAGCCTCGGGAAGTCTCGTTTCTTTTATATTTATCTTTCTCGCTTATTCTACTTTTAAGTTATTTTCTAATTACGCATAATGCTCAACTTAAGTGTGGGGGGAGGGATAAATTGAAAAATTAGACTCATTTTAAAAGTATAAACTTTTGTTCGCCCTCGGTAATTTAAAAATCTAATCTTGTTTTTAAATTCATTTGCCACTTAGGTTAATATATTACAATAAAACGTAGTAAAAAATAATAAAAAGATAAATAAAGTTTATGAAACCAAAGATGTGTCCTGATTGATAGAGCAGATCCGACTCGGGATCGATGACATTACTTGCACATTTATAACCATTCTAGTAAAAATGTAAGGTTTAGATCTTAAGGAATTCAGGTATCCATCTTTGATACCTAAGATAATTTTTTCCTTTAGCTTTCTCGAGTTAAGGTTTGAATGCAATTACAAGTGTCTCATCCGTCGTTACGGCTGTGTATTTGTAATTTGTCCCCTTTTCTGGAGCATTGGTATCCGTTTTAAAATTATATGAGTGTGTCAGTGATTTATTGGTTCTAACACTTGTGTTTGAAATTATTACGAGACCGCAGTGAGATCACGTTCGCGTGATATTGGTATTTTTAAGTGATAAAGAGGCAACTTAGGATTTAACCCAAATAGCCATTCCATTTATTCTTTTAGCTAACCTCCCAAATAAACCCTATTGTAGCACTCATCTTTAGTGCTAGATACCCCTAGTTTAATCTGCTGAGCCATTCTATTCATTTTTTTCATCAACTAAAAAGCAAAAAAAAAATACAAAAATGTATAACCTTTAGCCTAGCCTTACCCCTTGTCGGAAGTCCTAATGGTTGGTTGCTAGATACTCGGTATGATTGGTTGATTTTTGCTTATAGTTTGCTCGTGCTTTGCTATAAGTGTTGTGCCATTTTAACGAAGATGAAGATGCGCAGCTTCGTGTTTCGTATTTTTTTATGGTGTATCCTTATCTCAAGTGTGAGGGAATTGTTAGTTGTGAAAAAAAAGAGTATAAAAAAGGAAAAAAGAGAATGTGAAAAAAGAAGAAAAAAAAGGTATGAATAAGAGCTGGATTGTTGTTGGCATTTGCGACGTATTGGTATATTATGATATGTGCCAGAGGTATTGATGAGAGGTTCGATAACCTCAAGGGTTTGTGGATTGTCGTAACTAGCAACATGGGTTTCTTGGACTTGTCGACATATATGTTATAAAATCAACTCCAGTATATATTTCCCATGCCTTATCCACACCCTTATTATCCCTTAGCCTAACGTTACAACCCGAATAAAAGTCCTCTTTGGATATTTATACCTGGTGCTTACGCCACGTCGGTGCAGTTTTGTTTTTTATACAAGCCTATGGTATGAAATGAATCATGTCTGAGCAATTGAGTGTGATTTCCCTTTTACCCTCTATTACATCACATACGAGTGCTTGAGTGAATTTAACTTTACCATATTCGTGAGGTGCTTAGTCATGTTATTGCAGCTTGAGAATCATTAGGTATTGTCAAACATCTCTGCTTTCACATATTAAAAAATCCAAAAATATTTTTCATAATTCTATTTTTGTTTTGTAAAGCTTATTATTTTTCTTTATTTTGCTTGAGGACAAGCAAACCCTTAAGTGTGGGGGGGGAGGGGTTTTGCGCCTTTTGTGCTTATTTATCAAAAAGACCAAAAATATTTTTTATAATTTCACACCTAATAAAAAAAAATTAAAAATAATAATAATAATAATAAATATCAAAATTAAAAAATATATATAAAAAAATTTCCTTGTCTTGTCATATAGGAATTTTATTTATGAATTTCTTTTTTTAGATTTGCTTAAGGGCAAACAAAGTTTAAGTGTGGGGAGATTTGATAACGCTCATTTTATACATATTTCTACGTGCGTTATCAGTGCTTTTAAGCATACTTATTGGTTAAATATAAGAACTATTGATATAGAATAAAGTATATTTGTTATTGTAGGTTCATGGTACGTGTCGTGTAAGAAAATGGAACAATACACGAAGATTTGAAGCTTAAATGAAGAAATGATTCAAGATAAAGATCTCCCGACACCTGTTCACTGTTTTGGCCATAACTCGGTCATACGATCTCCATTTTAGGGTTCACTTGAAGACATCTCGAGCTTAAAACGAATAAAGTTCAAGTGTTTATATTCATTGGAAAGAAAGTTAGAAGAAAATAAAGGACCGAAGCTGAAAAAGACCAGAAGTACGTCGCACTTCCGATCGAGTCCAAGAATTAAAGACTATTAAATGAAGACTTCATTAAATCACCAAGTACGCCGCATCATTTCTTTTGTGTGCCGCACATCAAAGCAGCATTTATGATTTTCCCACTGACTTAACCAAAGTACGTCGCACAAAGTATTTTGTGCACCGCACTTTGCACCTTCCTCAGCCTATAAATTGGGACGAAAATCACACCATTTCAAGTATCCATTACACACTTCTCATCATATATCTCACACACCAACACATATAATCTCTACAATCAAGTGGGAAAGGAGGAAGGAGTGGTGAGGATCTTAGGATCCAATGATCTAAACACCCCTCTACACCACCATGCTACCACCGTGAACCACCACTATAGCCACGAATTCCCAGAGTTTTAACATCATATCTAGACCACATACCATCCATTTCTTGAATCTAAACACTTTCCACTTTGATTCTTAGAGGATTCATACCAAATTCTCTTAAGAACATCACCATAAACCTTGTTACCAAACACTTCATTTGGTGATATTGAAACGCCCCTTTTCCGACTCTAAATTTGACCAAAAATTAAACTTTTTGCTCAAACCCATGACTGGGAATGACCTCATGTCATTCCTTAATAAATTAATCCAAATACATAACCATCAAACTCTTGAAAGTATCATTAACATAAAATAGACTCAATTAGCTTTTCAACGATATAAAGTATGACTTCTAACTCCTTACGGTTTAGTTTTTACGACGTAAACATGATGACTAAAATCTGAAAAAGTACCATACGGCTGTATGGTTAAATACCATGCGGCTGTATGACCTTACAAACAGAATCTGCCCTTTCTGAGTTTATACTATACGACTGTATGGGAAATACCATACAACTGTATGGTCCCTTCACAGAATGTGCCAAAAATCACATTTAGAGCATATAGCCGTATGCACATATACCATACGGCTGCATGGTCTCTGACTTGAACTTTTTCTAATTTTCTACATTTGTTATTTTCCGGAAAACAACTTCTATAACTCAACATGACACGAGACTTTCCAGAATCATCAACATAACATATAACTTCATTTTCCATAATATACTTGGTCTAAATGACCCATGGCCACATACTTCACGGGGTTTTCCAAACACCTCGTTTTGATCTGTTTACATTCACTATAACATACAACCATAACAAATGACCTTGACACTTTCACTTTGATATTTACAAAGTACTTGACTCATGACAACAACATTAACAAACATTCACGACACTCGGGGTTCAACTATGATTCAAGCTCAGCTTCTACACTTACTTCATACGTACAGTCCAACATATTAATCTCTCAAGCCATATACCTTATTCCAAGGCCTTACCTTCTTAACATTGAAACTACAAAACGTTAAACAACTAAACCGTAAGCATTACGCTTAGTAAGTAAAATGGAAATAACATAGAATTATACATCATAAATCACACAAGCTTCATTCACTCCAATATTAGTCCATAAGACTACTTTTCATAATTACTTACACATCACACTTAATAACACATAACATCAATCATACTGAATCCACACATACCTTCTATGGGTCATAAATGTCTAACCACATCCTTGGCTAGTTTTACCAAACTATGTTGGGATCAAAAAGCTTCATGATGATCTTGGAGTTAATATTGTTAAGGTTAGAGTTACTGCTGCTAAGCATAACTTAATACTGTCAGTGATATTAGTGAAGAATATGCTAAGTAGTTAATACTGTTAGTTACTACTGCTAGTATATATTACTACTGCTAATGGAAGTTAAGACTGCTCAGAGACTTAGAAGAAATACTACTAAGTTACTACTGTTAGTATAACTTAGTACTGCTAGTGTATGATTAGTACTGCTTGAGCAAAGTTACATCTGTTAGCATAAAGTTAGTACTGCTAGTGTAACTTAGTACTGCTGATGAAGAATGAAAAAAATATTCTAAGTAGTTACTACTGCTTGTACACAGTTAGTGCTGCTGAAATAAAAGTTAATGCTGCTGCTTACAACTGCTGAAAGGTAATTTCAAATTGCTAGGAAGTGTTTCTATGTCAAAAGCATACAAGTTGAAGATTGCTGGGAGGGGATTATCAAGTTACTTACGGGATAAGTATGAACATATTTTGTAAAGATTACGTATAAGTTATTTGTTTAGAAGATCATGATAACTTAGAAAAATATTGTAAGCCTGTTAGGACTCCTTGGTGTATAAAAGGAGGTCCTAGGGTATAGAGTTAAATGTTACTATACCTTCACATATATTATACATTTTGATATTATAGCTTCAGGTGTAAACCCTAGTTGCTACTTAGAGAACTCGTATTATTGATAATTAAGATTGGTGCTTTTTAGGTGATATCAGTGTTTTACAGTTTATTGGTTTCATTAATATTCTTCTAAATATTAAAGAGTAGATTCCGCATACTCTTTAGTATTCATAAAGTTTCTACCATAGTTGTTTTGGATTTATCCAAAGTAACTTAACCTCTACAAGTTAAGGAATTGATCTTAAGTTGGGATCAACGAGTGGTATCAAAGCTTGTGTTCTGAAACCTTGATCTAGAAGAAACTAACAAGAAGAACTCTTTACTCACAAGGAAGAGATGGATCTAGATACATCACAAACCACTACTACTGCAAAGTTGCCCATTCTCAAACAAGGTGAATATGATATATGGAGGCTAAGTATTGAGCAATACTTTCAAGTATAAGACTATGCTCTATGAGATGTCATAGAGAATGGAAACTCATTCAAACAAGTAGCTCAGACAACAACAAATGTTGATGGTACCTCAACTTTACTAATACCAGGTCCCGTGACTACTGAAAAAAGGCTCAAAAGAAGAATGATGTAAAGGCAAGAAGTATGTTACTGATGGCACTTCCTAATGAACATCTAATGACTTTTAATCAGTACAAAGAGGCTAAGACTTTGTTTGCTGTTATACAAACAAGATTTGGTGGTAATGAACCCACAAAGAAGACTCAAAAGACTCTTCTAAAGCAAACGTATGAGAACTTTAGTGCTACAAGCACAGAGTCTCTTGACTCTATTTTTAACAGGCTTCAGAAGATTGTAAGTCAGCTGGCTATCCTAGGTGAAAACATTTCATAAGAAGATCTCAATTTGAAATTTTTGAGAAGTCTGTCTTCTAAGTAGAATACTCATGTTGTGGTCTGGCGGAATAAACCTGATCTAGACACAATGAGCTTTGATAATCTCTAAAACAATTTCAAGATTGTTAAACAAGAGGTTAAAGGAACTGCAAGCTCAAGCTCAAGCTAAAGTTCTGGCATATGGCTTTTGTGTTATCCCGTAACAGTACTAATGAAATTAATACTTCTTATGGAGTTAGTACTGCTAACTTAAGTGATGACACTGTTTATGCATTTTTGGCCAGTCAACCAAACGGGTCTCAAATTGTATATGAGGACCTTGAACAAATCCATGAAGATGACATAGAAGAGATGGATTTAAAATGGCAGTTAGCATTACCAAGCATGAGGACAAGAAGGTTTTTCCAGAAAACTGATAGAAAGATCACTATCAATGGGAGTGACACAGTTGGATATGACAAATCCAAGGTGGAGTGTTTCAACTGCCACAAGATGGGACACTTTGCAAGAGAATGCAGAGGACCTAGGAACCAAGATAACAGAAAAAGGAATCAAGACAGCTCTAGAAGGACTGTAAATGTGGAAGAAATTTCTTCCAAAGCCATGGTGGCTATTGATGGAGCTGGTTTTGACTATAGCTATATGGCAGATGATGAAGTTCCTACAAACATATCTCTTATAGCTTTTTCAGACTCTGAGGTACATAATGATAAAACTTGCTCAAAAACTTATCTAAAAAGCTTTGAAACTCTTAAAACTCAACTTGATGATTTAATAATAGAGTTTAACAAATCTGAGTTCAATTTAGCTACTTATAAAATAGGGCTAGCATCTGTAGAAGAGCAACTTGTCTTTTACAAAAAGAATGAGATTATTTTTTTATGAGCAACTTGTTGTTCTTAAAAGAGCTATCTCATATAAAGACTCAGAAATTAGTATGCTTAAAAATGAGTTAGAAAAGCTTAAGCAAGAAAAAGAAAGCAATCAACTTATAATTGAAAATTTTAATAATGCTTCTAAGAGTCTAGACAAATTAATAGGGAGTCGGATACCTGACAAAAGTAGAAAGGGTGTAGGGTTTGTAAGCTATAATGCTATTCCACCTCCCCCTACAGGGTTATTTTCACCCCCAAAGTTTGATTTGTCCAACTCTGGTCTAGAGGAGTTCCAACAGCCTGAGTTTGAAGGATATGGACCTAAGCCTAGTAAGAGTTTTAGTGAAGATACTTCTAATGAGGTTAGAAAATTTCCTGATGCCTCATTGGTTGGGGAGTTAGTGTCAGATGATAAGTTAGAGAAGAAAACTATTTTTCCTACTGTTGCTAAGATGGATGTTGTTAGATTTAAACAATAAGAAAAACCAGTTAGGAAACCAGTTAAGTATGCTGAAATGTACAGGTCATAAAGTCCTAGGGAAATCAAAGAAACTGGAATAATCAGAAGTCCCAACAGCTAGGAAGTGACTTTGTGATTTACAATAAAGCTTGTTTTATCTGTGGAAGTTTTAACCATGTGCAGGCTCACTGGAATTACCATCAAAGGGAAAGGGTGGTATCTAGGAATAATTATACAAGGATGAATTACAATTATTTTGCTAAAACGACTCACCCTAGTGCTCATAGGAACATGGTTCCAAGAGCAGTTTTAATGAAATCTGGCCTAAAATGACTTAATACTGCTAGGCCTGTTAATACTGCTCATCCCAAAACTATAGTTTATAGTGCTAGACCAATGTCACATTTTTCTAAATCAGCACAATCAACTGTAAAGAGGCCCTATCAAACAAGAACAACATCAACTAACAAATATATTAGTCAAAAAGTTAATACTGCTAAGGGTAAATTTTATACTGCTAGGCCAAAAGCTGTTAATACTGCTAAGCCAAATTCAACAGTAGTTAATGATGTAAGGGAAAATCAGGTTAATGCCGTTAAGGCATCAGCATGTTGGGTTTGGAGACCTACCAAACTTAATAGTGCATCAATTACTTTGAAGAGACATAATTATGTTGATGCACGAGGCAGATCCAAGTCAGTGATGGCTTGGGTCCCCAAAGGAAATTAATTTTCTTATTTTTATGTGCAGGGCCATCAACAAAAAGAAGATCAAGGCTATGTTGACAGTGGGTACTCAAGGCACATGACAGGGAACATGTCCTATCTCTCAGACTTTAAGGAATTTGATGAAGGATATGTTACCTTTGGGGGAGGAGCCAAAGGAGGGAAAATTACTAGTAAAGGAACTCTTAAAACTGGTAAGCTTAATTTTAAGGATGTGTACTTTGTCAAGGAGTTACAGTTTAACCTTTTTAGTGTTTCATAGATGTGTGACAAAAAGAACAGTGTTCTTTTTACTAACACTGGATGTTTTGTTCTATCTCCTGACTTTAAGTTAGCTGATGAAAGTCAGGTTTTACTTAAAGTTCCTAGAAAGAACAATATGTATAGTGTTGATATGAAAAATATTGTTTCTAAAGAGAGTTTAAGTTGTCTTGTTGCAAAGGTCACACTTAATGAATCAATGCTATGGCATAGAAGGCTAGGTTATGTAAATTTTAAAACCATTAATAAACTTGTTAAGGAAAATATTGTGAGAGGTTTACCTTCAAAATGTTTTGAAAATGACCAAACTTGTGTTGCTTGTCTTAAGAGAAAGCAACACAAAGCCTCTTGTAAGTCTAAGATTCAGAACTCTATTACTCAGCCTTTATTCATGTTGCATATGGACTTGTTTGGTCCAACTTTTGTGAGCAGCTTAATGAATAAGAAATATTGTCTAGTTGTCACTGATGTTTATAGCAAATTTACTTGGGTTTTCTTTCTAGCAACTAAGGATGAAACTATTGGCATTTTTAAGAGCTTTATAACTGATATAGAAAATCTAGTTGATAAGAAAGTAAAGATAATTAGATATGACAATGGAACAAAGTTCAAGAATAAAGTTATGAGTGAGTTTTGTGAACTAAAAGGCATTAAGAGGGAATTTAGTGTAGCTAGAACTCCTCAGCAAAATGGTGTTGCTGAGAGAAGAAATAGGACACTAATTGAGGTTGCTAGAACCATGTTAGCTGACTCTAAATTACCTACTACATTTTGGGCTGAAGCAGTTAATACTGCTTGCTATGTGCAGAATAGGGTATTAGTAGTTAAGCCTCATAACAAGACCCCTTATGAACTGTTTAGAGGTAGAACACTTGCTCTAAGCTTCATGAGACCATTTGGGTGTTATGTTACCATTCTTAATACCTTAGATTATTTAGGCAAGTTTGATGGAAAGTCAGATGAAGGATTCTTTGTTGGATACTCATTGAATAGTAAGGGTTTTAGGGTATACAACATTAGAATTAGGAAAGTAGAAGAAAACTTGCATATTAGGTTCTTGGAGTATAAGCCTATTATTGTAGGTGATGGACCAAAGTGGCTGTTTGATATTGATGTTCTGACAAAATCAATGAATTATGTACCAGTTATTGCAGGTATAAACTCTAATGATCTTGTAGGTATAAAAGAAAGTATTGGTGCAGGTCATTCTAGCAAGGAGACATAATCTAGCCAAGACTACATATTGATGCCACTATGGAAAGATGGTTCACTATTTGATTCTTATTTAAAGAATGCTAGTAATGATGAACCACAACCTTCAAGTGATGCTGGAAAGAAGGATGATGAAGGTGTATGTAAAGAAAATGGAATTACTGATCAAGAGAAATCTAAAAATAGTACTCAAGGTGTTAATACTGCTAGACCAAGTATTAATACTGAAGCAGACATGTTTTCTTTGGGAGATAATGCTACACTTGAAGCCACACATGCTGATTTCTTTGGTGATGAAACAAAAGTGGACATGAGCAACATTACTACCACATATCCAGTTTCTTCTACTCCAAATACAAGAATCCATAAAGATCATTCACTTGATCATGTTATTGGTGATGTACAGTCTGGTGTACTGAAAAGGAGAATGACAAAGACTACAAATAAACAAAGGTTTATTAGTGATGTTTATGAAGGGAAAACTCATGAAGACCTTCATACTTGTCTTTTTGCTTGTTTCCTATCCCAGGAAGAGCCAAAAAAGGTAATCCAAGCATTAAAAGATCCAACCTGAATAGAAGCTATGCAAGAGGAGCTTTTGCAGTTCAAGTTACAATAGGTTTGGACCTTGGTGGATTTACCACATGGCAAAAGACCCATTGGTACTAAATGGGTGTACAAGAACAAGAAAGATGAAAGAAGTATTGTGATTAGAAACAAGGCAAGGATGGTTGCACAAGGTTACACTCAAGAAGAGAGAATAGATTACGATGAGGTTTTTGCTCCAGTTGCTAGGATTGAAGCAATTAGGTTGTTCTTAGCCTATGCCTCATTCAAAGACTTTGTAGTATACCAGTTGGATATAAAGAGTGCATTTTTGTATGGCAAGATTAAAGAGGAAGTTTATGTCTATCAACCTCTAGGGTTTGAAGATCCAAAGTTCCCTGATAGAGTTTATAAGGTAGAAAAGGCATTATATGGTCTACATCAAGCTCCTAAAGCTTGGTATGAGACTTTATCTACCTATTTATTGGATAATGGATTTCAGAGAGGTCAGATAGATAAGACTTAGTTCATTAAATGAGTCAAAAGTGATATTCTAAAAAGATGTTATGCACTGAGTTTGAGAAATTGATGCATAAGAAATTCCAGATGAGTTCTATGGGTGAGCTAACTTTCTTCTTAGGACTACAAGTGACATAGAAAGATGATGGGATTTTCATCAATTAAGACAAGTATGTGGATGAAATTTTGAAGAAGTTTAGTTTTTCAACTGTGAAGACAACAAGTACACCCATGGAGATTTTAAAGCCATTGCTCAAGGATGCAGAGGCTGAAGATGTTAATGTTCACTTATATAGATTAATGATTGGCTCATTGATGTATTTAACATCTTTAAGGCCTGATATAATGTTTGCTGTATGTGATTGTGCAAGATTCCAAGTCACACCTAAAGTTTCACATCTTCATGTTGTGAAAAGAATCTTTAGATACTTGAAAGGTCAATCTAAATTGGGCCTTTGATATCCTAAGGACTCACAATTTGATTTGAAAGCTTATTCTGATAGTGACTATGCTGGTGCAAGTTTAGACAGGAAATCCACAACAGGAGGTTGTCAATTTCTTAGAAGCAGATTGATTTCATAGCAATGCAAGAAGCAAAATGTAGTTGCCAACTCTACTACTAAAGCAGAATATGTGGCTGCTGCTAGTTGTAGACAAGTACTCTGGATTCGAAATCAAATGCTGGATTATGGATATAATTTCATGAATACCAAGATTTTCATTGACAATGAAAGTACCATCTGCATAGTTAAGAATCCAGTATTTCACTCAAAGACTAAGCACATTGAGATTAGACATCACTTTATCAGAGATTCTAATGAGAAGAAGCTTATTCAGATGATAAAGATTCACACAGATCAAAATGTTGCAGATTTGCTCACAAAAGCATTTGATGTGGGCATATTTCAATATCTGATTGCAAGTATAGGAATACTTAACCTCTGAAGTATTGATTGAGGGGAGGTTAATATTATTGTTTATAAACATCGATTATGCTCAAAATGATTCTTGAAATGAAATGGAACAACAGCCAATGATGAAATTCAAGTTAGTGCTGTTGGACTAACTTTCTACTGGTAAGTATAA
Source organism: Tanacetum coccineum (assembly GCA_026074375.1). Classification (NCBI taxonomy): domain Eukaryota; kingdom Viridiplantae; phylum Streptophyta; class Magnoliopsida; order Asterales; family Asteraceae; genus Tanacetum; species Tanacetum coccineum. The sequence continues at coordinate 21,897 of BQNB010081107.1, forward strand.
TTAGTGCTGCTAGTTATACTTAATACTGCTATGTTAATGCTGTTAGTTATACTTACTACTGTTTGGTATAATTAATATGGTGAGAATTGAGAGAAATTAGTGAGCATAAAAATAGAAAGAGAGATGTGTGAAAATAAAAACAGATAGAGTAAATTGGTGAGTAAAAGAAATGAGAGAAATAGTAAGCTAAAAAACAGAAAAAGAGATGTGTGAAAATAAAAACAGATAGAGTGAATTGATAAGTAAAAGAAATGAGAGAAATTGGTGAGAATGAAAAACAAAAAGAGAGATGTGTGACATAAAAATAGACAGAGTGATTCAGTGAGAAAAAGAATTGAGAGATATAGTGAGAATAAAAACAAAAAGAGAGATTGTGATAATCCAAATTGATAATGGAAATGCTTTTTGGAATGAAATTAGAGTTAATGCTGGTGACTCAAATTAATGTTGTTAAGCATAAACTTACTACTACTAGTTAAGTTAATGTTGTCAGGCCTACACTTACTACTGCTAGTGTTAGTTAATGTTGTTAAGCATAAACTTACTACTGCTGGTTAAGTTAATGTTGCCAGGCATACACTTACTACTGCCAGTCTTAGTTAATGCTGCCAGTTTAAGTTAATGCTATTGAGGGTGATTTCATAAATACTTTGATTAAGGGTTTCAATCACTCATTCGATCGATTTTACACTTTGATATACTCTCTAATCATAAACCCTAACTCAATTTTATCATTCATCAAAACCCAACACAATGTCGAACCTAAAGTTTACTGAAACTCACAATTTGGTTGCGTTTTTGGAGAAACCCAAAGAAAGTGATGGGTTTGAAGGAATTATTAACTTTTTTAATGTAAGTTCTATCAGATATGCGCTAACGGTGAATCCCACTATCTATACTTCATGCATTAAGCAGTTCTGGGCCACTGCCAAGGCAAAGACTGTCAATGGGGAAGTGCAGATACAAGCCCTAGTAGATGGGAAAAAGGTTATCGTCACTGAGACGAGTGTGAGAAGAGCTCTTCAATTAAAAGATGCTGAAGGTACTGAATGTCTACCCAATGCTACCATTTTTGCAGAACTGGAAAGAATGAGGTATGAAAAACTTACATAAAAGATTACATTCTATAAAGCTTTCTTTTCACTTTAATGGAAATTTCTTATCCATACAATTCTGCAATGCCTTAGTGCTATGACTACTACTTGGAACAAAATTAGTAGCACTATAGCCTCTGCTATCATCTGTCTTGCCACAAACCAAAAATTTAACTTTTCCAAGTACATTTTTAATAATATGGTGAAGAGCTTAAAGGGTGGAGTTAAATTTCAAATGTATCTAAGGTTTGTGCAATTATTCCTGGATAGACAAGTTAAAGGAATAACCAAACATAAAGAAATTTATGTTACACCGTCTCACACTAAGAAGGTCTTTGCTAATATAAAGAGAGAAGGAAAAGGTTTTTCTGGGAGAGTTACCCCTTTATTTCAAACTATGATGGTTCAAGCTCCTAAAGAATTAGGTGAGGGTTCAGAAATACCAACTGATCCTCAACACACACCCACTATTATTCAACCATCTACATCACAGCCTCAGAAGAAACAACCAAGGAGGAAACAGAGGAAAGACACTAAGGTTCCTCAACCTAGTGGTTCTACAGAGCCTATCACTGATGAGGCTGCCAATGAGGAGCATGTACCTATACATTCCAATGATCCACTACTCAGTGGTGAGGATAGATTGAAACTAAATGAATTGATGGAACTTTGTACCAACTTGTCACAAAGAGTTCTTGACTTGGAGAACACTAAGACCTCTCAAGCTGCAGAGATTGCTAAATTAAAGGAGAGGGTCAAGAAGCTAGAAAGGAGGAATAAGTCAAGAACTCTAGGGCTTAAAAGGTTAAGGAAGGTTGGTAGAACTGCAAGAATAGAATCCTCTAAAGATGAAGGTTTGGGTGCTCAGGAGGATGCATCCAAACAGGGGAGGAAAATTACTGATCTTGATGCTGATGCAGAGGTTACTTTGGTTGATGAGGCTCAGGGGAGGATTGATGATAATTTAATGTTTGATACAGGAGTTTTTGATGAGCAGGAAGTTGAAGTTGAAAAGGTAGTTAGTACTGCTGAAGTTACTACTGCCAGTGCTACAACAACAACTGTTGATGAGTTGACTCTGGCTCAGACCTTAATAGAGATCAAAGCAGCTAAACCCAAGGCTGTTACAACTGCTGCTACAACAACTACAACTGCTGTTACAAGACCCAAGGCTAGAGGAGTTGTAGTTCAAGAGCCAAGTGAATTTAGAACAACAACATCATCTTCACAAACATCACAACTTCCACAAGCTAAAGACAAAGGCAAGGCAAAAATGGTTGAGCCTGAAAAACCTTTGAAAAAGAAAGATCAAATTTTGGTGGATGAAGAAATTGCTCAAAGACTTCAAGAAGAATTGCAAGCTGAATTAGAAGAAGAGGAAAGGCTGGCAAGACAAAAAGAAGAAGAGGATAACTTAATTTCATGGGATAATACTCAAGCTATGATGGAGGCAGATTATGAGTTAGCTCAGAGACTACAAGCAGAAGAACAGGGAGAGTTGACCATTGAAGAAAGATCAAAACTATTTGTAGAGCTCATGGACAAAAGGAAGAAGCACTTTGCAAAGCTTAGAGCTGAAGAGATCAGAAGAAAACCACCAACCAAAGCCCAAAAGAGGAATCAAATGTGTACTTATTTATTTGAAAATATGGCTAATAAATAATCATATTTCAGTTGAAGAACAAAACTTTTAAAGAAATTCAGATGTTATTTGACAATACTATAAAGTGGGTAGATTCATTTGTTCCTATGGATACAAAGGTTATGGAAGGAAGTAAAAGTCAGGCAGAAGAAAGTAAGAAGAGAATAAGAGAAGAACTTGAGTCTGATAATTCAAAAGATAGATGAGAATGTAGAAGCTAAAGTGGATGATGAAGCATAAATGAAAAACCTTATAGAGATAGTTCCTGATGATAAGGTAGCAATTGATGCTATACCACTAGCCACAAAGTCCTCAATCATTGTTGACTAGAAAATCATTAAAAAAGGAAAGATGGGATACATTCAAATCATCAGCTTCAGAACATTGACAAAGAAGACCTGGAAACACTCTATAAGTTGGTTAAAGCTAAACATGGGAATACAAGGCCAGAGGAGGCATATGAAAGAGTGTCATGGGGTGATTTGAAAGTAATGTTTGAACCTGATGTAGAAAGTAAAGTATGGAGAAATCTACAAGAATAAAATGTGATAGTTTGGAAGCTATTTTCATCAAGTGGATTACATTTTGTGAGATTTCAGAATATACATATATTTATGCTAGTAAAGAAAAAGTATCCACTCACACCTGCAACAATCACAAAAATGCTCAACAAGAAGCTTCAAACTGACCATTGGAATGAGATGTGCTATCAACTTCTGAAACTCATGACAAAACAGTGCAAGAATCCTGGTAGTGTTTGAATGCATCCTCCTGGTGATGGTGAAGACTTTTAATGAAGAAACTTGAGATTCAGAAGAAGAATATCAAGTTTAAGGGAGGATTGTTGGGATTAAAAGCTTCTTGATGCTGTTTGGAAGTAACTGCTGCTAAGTTAGTGCTACTGGAATAAAAGTTAATGTTGCTGCTTATAACTGCTAAAGGATTACAACTACTAGAAGAGTTTCTACTGTCAGAAGGATAAAGACAAGAGAAAGGATTAAGATGAAGATTGTTTATCAAGATTACTTACGGGATAAGTATGAGATATTCTTGTAAAAGACACGTATAAGGTATTTGTTTAGAAGATCATGATAACTTAGGAAAATATTGTAAGCTTGTTAGGACTCCTTTATGTATAAAAGGAGGTCCTAGGGTATAGAGTTTAATGTACCTAATTCACACACATTCATACATTTTGATATATAGCTTCAAGGTTGTAAACCCAGTACTACATAGATTACTCATATTATTGATAATATTAATATTAGAGCTTTTTAGTGATATCATTGTTTATATAGTAAACTGTTTCATTAATATTCTGCTAAGTATTATAGAGTAGATTATGCATACTCTTTAGTATTCACAAAGTTTCTATCATAGTTTTTTTTTTATCGAAAGTAACTTAACCTTTACAAGCTAAGGAATCGATCTTAAGTTGGGATCAACAGTCTGGACCTTTCTGGATCCCATTCTTTATCTCACAGGGCTAAAAACCTCCTGGAAGCATAGTCCCAAAAAACCCATTATATTTTATCATGGAAGGGGTATATATTCCTTCAATGCTATTGCATAGGTTGAACTATTCAGTTGATAATCAATATTTGTTATTTGATTTTTACAGAGATGGATTTCAGGAGCTTCATGGTAGAAGGGGTTAATGGTGAGTTTCATTTTCTACCAGAGGGAGGTGCAAATGATGAAGGAAGTTCTCCTTCTACTAAATTTGTTAATAATGAAGCTTTGGTTATCGATGTTGAGCCTCTAACTGCTGTCCATCCTTCAGAATTTGCTGAAAACATTAGTGACTCTGACAATGCCCCTTCAAAGAAGGATGAAATTACTTTTGTTGGCCGTTTTGTTGATGGCAAAGCACAGACTCAGAAGGTAGGTGTATCCTCGAAGGTTACTGGAAAGAGAAAGCAAACTGTCAAGTCTTCTAGGAAAGAACCTAGACAAAATAGCTCGAAAAGTGCCACCCCAGGCAAGTAAAGCTTCTGGTGATGCCTCTAATCCTCTGGATGTCGATAGTGATCCTGATATTCATGGTACATTTCTTGCTTCATATACTCCTTATACCTGAACACTATACACCTATAATACTATATTATGTTTTACTACAGAGTTTCCTTCTGCTAAAGAAATAAAGGATTATGCTGACTGTCACTGGGTTGTTACCCACATGATCCCTCCTTCGTGGAAACAACATCTAAAAGAGTTAAGTTTAGAGAAGCTCTGTGATATCTATGGCAAGGCTTACATGCGACAGGCTGTTCTTGACAACATGTTGAATAGTAGGACCCGTAATCTTATGTCTACTCTATCAAAGGCTAGGGCTTCCTGTGATGCAATTCGAGAGAGGAAGGTTGAGAAGGAGAAGGCATGTGCTAAACTTAAGAGAAAGTGTAATGAAGCTCTGCAGGATTTCACAAGAATCCTCTTGTGTTAGACATGCGCTCTAAAATTAAGACCTTGCAGGGGAAAGTTGACAAGCTTCACGGTATGTATAGAAGGTTGGTTCTTGAAGAGAAGAAATTGATTACCTATAAGCAGATCTTGTCTATCCTTTATTCGAAAGTCAAAGGGTTAGAGTCTAAAAGGGAGAGACTTAAGAGCTCCGAAACCCAGCTGCTGCAAGAGATTGATCGGTTGAGGCAAGATAAGGCAGTTGTGGTATCCAAGGTTGTTCCTCACATGGCTATGAAACTCTTTCGTAGTGATGAGATGGGTCTTCTAGTTACCCGACTTATCAACGCGACTATGTTTCGTAGCACGTGCAACTACTTTGTTGCTTGTAGTTTTAGTTTCCCTTGTATTGTTTGTTAGGAAACTATGGGGGACCTTATTCTGACCCCTTATATATCTTTTTAGATTATGTTTTCGCGCTTTAATAAGCGGAGGCTCATGTGTGGCCTTATAATTTTCACCAAGGTTTGCAAGCAATACTTCGCTTGTAACGGAGGCTTGCGACCTGCTTTGTTTTAGCCCAGAAGGTTTCGAACGAAGACCTTTGGGAAGTTAATGTGAATTTTATGGATGTTGAATAATAGTAAGGCTCAAGTGTGGCCTTACAACATCTTTTGTTGTAAATAACGACACAAAAGATTTGCAGGGAAATGCATTACTTTCATTAAGCATGTAGAAAGATTTACATCATTTTGTATATGAACACTTAGTTTGCTACACTTAGTAACCATCCATTCAGTGTAGAAAGATTTATATCATCTCATGTATGAACACTTAGTTTGCTACACTGAAGAAAATTCCCTTGAAAAGAAATAGTCAAAACAATGACTATAGTATTTTAATCGGCGAGATAGTAACTCGCAGGTTCACTCATACCGTGCTTTCTGCTTTGAGAAGTTCCGGTAATAAGAATGGCTAGTACAGCTGCAAAACCCTGTCAAGAAGATTCTTCAGAATTTTATCTGATCACAGGCAGTATTTATACTAATCAACAGGGAACCATGATTATTGCAACCGTATTCGATGGAGTGACAAAGATACTTTCATCCATATCTGTTGATTATCACTAACCTAAACCTACAGGTATTCCCGATGATGGCAGCAGCTAGACATAGACGAGTCAGATTCATAGCCGCATGCTCATACTCGACCGACATTCATTGTTGATCCCACGCCTTGATCGATTCTTTACGTAGTAAAGAGTTTGTTACCTTGGAAGAATCCAAAATAACAAAGATTGAGACTTTGTATGTATACCAAAGTGTATGCGGAATCTACACTTTGATACTCTAGAGAAGTATATTAATGGAACAGTAATGACTAACACACAATGAACATAAAACACACTGCTTCAATATTATTGAAATAATACGAGTACTCTTGAAGTACTGGGGTTACAAACCTTGAAGCTATTACAAATTTACTCTCTAAGTGTTTCTATCAATTGAAAAGTATATCTATTCTAAAACTTAGGATCTCCTTTTATAGAAATACAAGGAGCCCTTTACAAAGATATCAGCCTATCATTTAGGTTCAGTTACAATTCAAATATAAACATTCCGAAATAGACTCCATGCATTCTTATCTTCAGTTCAGCAGCTTTGACCATTTAGCAGTACTAACTCCTTCTACTAGCAGTATTAAGTAACATTGGCAGTACTAACTTTGTACTGGCAGTACTAACTCCTTTAGTACTGTTGGCAGTATTAAGTCATATAAAGATTTATTCCTAACAATCCTCCCCTAAACTTGTGATTGTCCTTCAAATCAACAAGTTTCTTATGAATAAATTCTTCTAGTCTTCTTCCTCTGCTGATGATTCTTTCAAACAATTGTGTCACTTCTGCACTTGAGATTTTATAAACCTGAGGAGTTCAAATGCCTGTGAACTCTCATGATCTACCTCCAATTTTCTGCTTAACATCTTTGTTAACATCTCTTGGCTTAAAGGATACTTCTTCTCTGTCAACATATGAATTGCCAATCCATTTTCCATCAACAAAATATGGATACCACAAAAATCACATAATCTCCAGCTTAAAAGATTGTATTCATGCTGATCTCTCCAAATCTCATCATCTTCATCAGGCTCAAACAAAGTAAGTAGATCTCCCCAAAGCATCAGATTAAATCCTTCTAGTCTTGAAGTACTATATCTTTCCTTGACTAACCTGTACAATTCTTCTACATCCAATCTATCAAAGTCTTCAAGCATCTCACTCAGTATCTTATAATTCTTTGAACTTCCATCTCCTATGAATACTTGATAGTACATGAAAGTCTCTGTCAAAACATAAGTCTTCCAATCTACAATTGGAAACTTTGTAGATATAGATTCAACCTCTATAGGCACCTCTTCTCTTGGTATGATGTCTAAAAATCCTTTGAGTTCTTCCTTCTCAGCATCTTCCTCCATCTTTTGTCTCTTCTTTGTGCTTTTTCTAGGAATAGACTTCTTTCTCTTTGCTCCAGTTTCTTTAGAAACTTCTTCCATTTCCTTCTGAGTAGCCACATCATCTTCTTCCATCTTTTCAGCAGACTTCATCTTTTCAGGAGACTTCTTCTTTTCAGGAGACTTTTGCTTTTCACTTCCATGCTCTGCATCCATTGGCTCAATATTTTGATTAAAAT
>BQNB010081108.1:10004-29725 GCA_026074375.1 Tanacetum coccineum
ATCTTAAAAAATTCTAGGTATAGGGGAAAGTGTTTGGATTTTCTTACGACGTAAAAAAGTTCAATTAATAGATGATTTTTCTTGCCAAAAGTTTCATCACTGACATCTAATTTCTACCTAATGTTTCAGATGTGAGGTTTCGCTTCGCATTGGTTTCGACTGAATGAATTGTTAAATTACGAGATGTAAGCTCAAGTGTAAAACCAACAAAATCCGAAGAAAGGTCAATACATGCATAGACTTATCAGTATCCTACAAAAGAAATCATTTCTTACGTTTTATTGTATAAAAAGTTATGTTATTTATGCAGGCGGCAACAAGGAAGCAGTGCGGGAAGCATATGGTGGACGCATATGAGTTTGTGGCACGTAATAGTGAGGGGTTTCTTGTGGATTCTATTGCAATCACTACGGCTTATTTAAAAATGGAGATTTTGTGTATAAAGTTAAGCGATGAAATCAAGACAGACATCAAAGTTTATAATTAACATGTATTACCAAGGTAAACTAAAACATTTACCTTTTAAATTTTATGTAATATTGCGGCCTACCCTGTTCAGAAAACCTTTATTTGTCCTTCTCTTGAATTAAATATATATGTTGTTTTCTAAGAAAACTGTAATGTTTTGTAGTATAAAGAATATGATGACGTATAGTATGGACCGACCCGGTCCACTCACACTAATGGACTCAGTATCTCATAATGGGCCGTAACCACAGTATCTCTACAAGTTATATTTGGGAAATGATAACCTAATTAAATGAGAAGATATCCTTTACTTATTTAAACCAGTTAGGATAATTACGAATCCCTACAATATCAGCCGCATCTTGGGCCGAAAGTCACGGAAACCCTAAGAGGTATTCAACCTATAAAAGGAGCGTAATTATCATCAATACAGGTATCTCATAAACCCTAATTGCATCCGATTACTCTCTCAAAACCATATACTTACTCTCACGCCGGAGTCTAATCGTGGGATCCGTTCCCACGATAAGGTTAACGGTGTTTATTTCCTTGTGCAGGGTTCCCTAAACAAGTTCACTTGATACAAGAATAAGGCTCTGCATACCCGAATAGCTGCGTATTCGGATCAAGCAAGACCCGACCTAACTTTTATATCAACAGAACCCGAGCTTTATATATAAAGCTCAGTTGAGCTCGCGAGTCTAAACAAACACTAAAATATCTTAAGTATTAGACACATATAAAACGTTATGCGTATTAATCAACATTTATTAATGCATAAGCAATGGACATTTAAATCTGGTGAAAAAAAATAAAACTGATTCCTCGGCTCGTAATAAGAAATCTATATGAAATTTTAGTGTGCAAACAATAACATAAAAATATATATGATAATTTGAAAACGCAGACACAGAGTATGCCAGAATGATAAATGCACGTACATGATTTTTGCAAAAACTGCATCTTTGTTATAAGAGAGAAGTGCAAAAATCATTCATGTGGTTTGACAAAAAATCGTCTTACATCCCTCGTCAATACTTCACCCAGATTTCATCCATCCGTTAGTAAATTGAGATATCATACGTCCCTGAGGACGAACGATGCAAATTTTTTTCCGTTAAGTACTAACGAAGGTCTAAAATAAGAGTATTGTTGTCTTTTTACTGCCACAGGGATGTATGGTGAACATGTACTTTTAAAAAAAATAAAAAAATTTAGTTTTTCTTGGGTTTTTAATTTTTTTTAAATATTTTTTTTACATTTTTTATTCGTCAAAAAATTTTACAAAATTTTAGAAAAAAATTTCGCCCTTTTTAAAATCTTAATTTTTTTCGTACTTTTTAAATTAAAAAAAAATATTTTTTACGTTATTATTCGTGAAAAAATTTAAATTTTTATACAAAACTTTTATAAAAAATTTCGTACTTTTTAAAATATTAATTTTATAACTAATTATATTTTTTAAAAATCTTTATTTTTTTTCTTCAAAAGTTAAAAAGAAAATTTTAAAATTTTAAATTTTTTAAAAAAAAGTAAAAGGTACGAATAATAAAAAATTTCACGAATAATAACGTAAAAAAATATTTTTTAAAAATTTAAAAAGTACGAAAAAATTAAGATTTTAAAAAGTGTGACTTTTTTATTTCTTTTTAAATTTTAAATTTTTTACGAATGATAATGTAAAAAAATATTTAAAAAAAATAAAAGACAAAAAAAAATATTTTTTTTAAAACAAAGGTTCACTATACATACTTGTGGCAACAAAAAGTCAACAATACTCTCCTTTTAGACCCTCGTTAGTACTTAACGGAAAAAAAATTGCATCGTTCGTCCTCAGGGACGTATGGTGCCTCAATTTTCTAACGGAATAATGAAATCTGAAAGAAGTATTGATGAGGGACGTGAGACAGTTTTTTGGCAAACCACAAAAATTATTTTTGCACTTCCCTATTGTTTTAAACTGTATAAAAACTTCATTTGCAATGGTGAGCATCGGTCGGAACCGACCCGAACCGAAAAACCGAAATTGATCCGAAACCGAATAAAGGAATTTTGCAAATCGAGAACCGAACCGAGTGAACTATATATAAACCGAAACCGAACCGAATAAGGTAGGTTCGGCTCGGTTTGGTTCGGTTTATGTAGTTCGAACCGACTAAGTGTCGGGTTTAAACCGAACCGAATCGAAATAACCCGACCGACCAAACTGAAATACATATTCAAAACCGAAAACCGAACCGAATAAGCTCGGTTCAGCTCGGTTTGTCGGGTCAGTTTGGTTTTCGGATTACTTTGCTCAGCCCTATCTGTGATTAAGACAAAATATAAAAAAAATTACAATTTACTACGATATCAGCACTTATCCAAACTCCTGAAGCAACATAACCAATCACGAATGAAAAAACACACACTTTGCAAACAACAAAAACAAACAATTCATTAAATATGTCTAGAGTCTTAGAAACATTAAAAATTTAAAATATTAAATATTGTAATTACAAAACCGACTTGAACAAAATGAGAAGTTGGTGATCTGAGTAGAAACTAGAAACACTCGTTAGCTACTTTGCTCCTCCACAATCTCCTTAAATCCATGCATTTAATGCAACTCATCATTACCTCTTTAACCCTATCACACCTCAACTCCGTTTCACTCTCACTCTCACTTCACTAACATACAATCCTTTCATCTCCTCATCATATCATCTCTCTCACACACACACAGTTTCACACCAAAAAACACACACATAGCTATGAACTCTCAACGTGAACTAAACCCTTTTGCACCACCTTTCTACACATCAAGATTCAACCACCATCATGCAAGCATAACTAATCGTACCAACAAGTGGTCCGTACACTTTCCGGTAGCAACTGGACCAAGAAGCCGTGTTGTACCTAATCGTAAACCTAAGGACAAACCACGTTTTAACGAGGGTGCAAAAAGGTTGTTTATTAAGAAACAACATCATCGTGAGATAATATTGAAGTTGGATCCTAGTGATCATGTTTCGACTTCTGTTATGATTCGTAACATACCCAATAACTACACGTACGTACGTTTTATTATGTGTTTAGGCTGTACAATGGCAACTTCTGTTATTTTTACTTTTTAGTAGTAACTTTAATTTCTTTTTGTTTGATAATATATATAGGAGGGAATTGCTTGTGAAGTTTCTTGAGGATCATTGTAAGACACAAAATGAAATGGTGGAAAATGATGGAAAATCTGCTTTTGATTTTGTGTATCTACCCATTGATTTTAAGTAAGTTTTATGCTCTTTAAACTTATCGATGTTGTGATTTAAGGTTATTTTATAAATGATGTTTTTTTTTTGTGTATGGAGATTAAGTTAAGATGATTAATGATGTTGAGTTAATGTAGGCATCGTCTGAATGTCGGGTATGCGTTTGTGAACTTTACGACTTCTGAAGCAGCTTGGAAGTTTCATGTTTGCGTTACCGGAAAAAGTTGGCCGTTGTTCGAGAGTAAGAAGATTGCTCAAGTTGTTCGTGCTAGGATTCAGGTACTTTGATCATCTTTTGTTGTTTTTATGAATTGTTTCTTTGATAATATGTTGGTTTTGGTTGTGTTATTTTTGGTCTGTTTAATTCGTTTCATGTTTATGATGATTTATTTTGTCACTAAAATGTTGATTTATTATTAAGTTTAAGATACATAAAAAAAATAACTTTCTAGTCTCAGATTCTATGTTGAACAATCTAAAATGTGTAACTAAAGGTTTAAGTACTGAGCCATGAAGCTATGAAAATGATTGTAATATCTAGCACTTTTTTAGCAACTCAGCCATGATGCTATGAAAGTACTTTGAGATTTTTTGACCATATTCCTAGTATTTAATTCATGGCATTTTCATGAAAATGTGTCTTGTTTTTTAGGATAACTTGTAAGTTTAGTTATTTGCCATTTTTGACTCTTATTGCTTTCAAGTGTTTTATTCTTTTTGCTTGTTCGGGCATAAAAATCTTTTTGTAGCAACATTTTATTAGGAGTATTGGTATTTGGTAATAATGATTGGATACTATGTCTTTTTGTGGAAAATGTGGAATAAAATTGTGTTTCTTTTTAGTGCTTAATGAACAACCACTTAATAACCTTTTTATCAGATTTAACGGCATCAAAATACATAAACAACCACTAAAACTAATTTCAAATCAAAGACGAATACTAAAATCATTCAACAAACAACTTTAAATACTTTGCAATTCTTCTAAAAACTGACCTATAGCCTTCACATAAATATCAAATTTGATGAATAAGCACAATCATAAGTCAAAAGGTTGAATTTGCCGTAAACCCTAAATATTGGCAACATGGTGGTAGCAGTGGATCAATTGAAAACTAAACTTGATCCATGGTTGGCATAACTTATGCATACCCATATGTCCTCCATTGATGGCAACCTAAGCTTTTAGCCCTTCATAAAACAAAAAGGAAGTAGGTAATGAGCGGAGTGAAGAACCGTCCACGAAAAAGTTATTCCCGTGAGAAAGTGGGTGATGAAGTGGGTTGAGTGGAATGGATATGAAGGAAGTGGGTTGAGTGAACAGGGGGAATTTTTTGGGGTATATGTTTTATGACTATCCTTAATAGGGAGGAGATGGGTTTTTCTACCCTTTCACATTAAGGATATCCTTTTGGATTATGTTGAAAAGAAACATGTCTACAATCTGCCTATGAAAGGTTTTGTTATCAAAAAGGATATTAAGCAAAAAATAAACAACCCTAATACATGTCTTTAGGTATTCATCTTCTGTTAATAGTTTGTCATGAAACTTCTTTTATCAAACTAAAGTAGCTAGCTAGATTTTGGTGTACATGTAATTGTATGTTGATTATGCGTGAGGCATCAAAGTTACCCCTCACTTACGTGGTGACCTTGTTATGAGGGGCTACCCTCACACGTGGTGATCATTTATTGGCGTGAGAATGGTGAGACCGGTCACAATTGAGAACAAAGGTGATGGCGTAATTTTTTAGTGTATTTGTGTGTTGTGTGTATTTAGGTATCGATATATATAAATTGTGTGTACTTGCGAATACTTGAGTAATGAGTGAGTAAGAGATAGAAGTTTATATGTCGCTAAAATGAAAGCGAGTCAGTCGTATTCAATCTGTAACAACTGCCGTTCTTAAAAGATTATCATGATAGTAAAATTGCTCATGGACCGAGAAAAAGCCGAGGGTTAAAACCCTTGGTTCGACCTAAACCCGCTCGGCCAACCTGCTATTCCACCCTATGGTTCATAACATTTAACATGTCATCCATACAATGATATAAATTGATACCAGGCTCAGCCCTGTAAAAGTTGAGAGTTAACCGTCATATATCCAGCCTAGGACAACTTGAGCATTCAACGGCGACCCTTGAGGTATGCACATGAGCTCATAAGCTATAATTTTCACCTGTCACAGCTATGGCTTCTTATAACGACATACATGCAAGCTTTATACAGATGTTACATGTTAAATATTTAAATGTTACACAGTAGATATTTGTCTGATCACATACAAAAGTGCATTGCCTAAAAATTTAAATTTACTCATTTCCCGAATCTCCAAACTCTGATATTCAGCATGTGTAGCGACAACTTTTTGCGCCCCAACAGCTAAACTATTAATCGAAGGTCTGGAAGTTCTATAGTATGTAGCACCCCATATATCTATTCCTCCCACTGCTAATACTGAAACGTCATCCCTCATATGTTGAATCGAGCATAGGGTATTTGGACTCATTCTTACCTCCCATAATCGTTTTATGGCAGGCTTTTTTATGAAAATGTGTCTTGTTTTTTAGGATAACTTGTGAGTTTAGTTATTTGCCATTTTTAACTCTTATTAAGTATTTTATTCTTTTTTGCTTATTCCGGAATTAAAAATCTTTTTGTTGCAACATTTTATTATGAGCATTACATTTTACGGATAGTTGTGAGATACTTAGATATGGTAATAATGATTTTGGCTCAGAGATTTTGTCTCTTTATTTCTTGTTGGGGGCAATATGCTGATGTAATTGTTGGGTAAAACTGTATGGAAAAGACAGTAATACATGTCGTTAGGTATTCATCATTAAAAGATTGTCATGAAACTTCTTTTATCAAAACTAAAGTAGCTAGCTGGCTAGGTTTTGGTGTTTACATGATTACAAGAAGTTAACCATTATTAGCTACTAGTGTGCCTCAAAACCACATTAACCAGTTTAACAGGACATCAAACACTCTCTCTCTCCCTTTTTTTTTTGCAATTATATGATTTGCAATATCTCCCTTTTTTTAATGTGTAGGGTAAGAATTCTCTTGTGAAGCATTTTGAAGACATGAGATTATGTAGCCCATCGAAAGAGTATTTGCCGGTGTGGTTCGACCCACCAAGAGACGGGTCTATGTCATGTTTGACAACAAAGGGGATGCGTACGATTGGAGCGGTGTGTGCCAGGTAAAATTGGTTAGTATGGTTGATGGTGAGGGGAGGTTGGTTCGGCCACCTGAATAGTGAGTCATGGTTAGATGGGTCAGGTGGTGGAGTCTACCTCTTTTTTAATGTTGTATGGATATATAATCCAATATATTAACTAGTTTTCGAGATTAATAATTGCTTTTATGATTGATGTGCTACTTTTGCCATCATTTCTTTAAATTTTCCTTTATTGCTTACCTCCTTTTTCTTATCAAGTACATGGACATAAACATGTTGAAAGGATTACTTGTAGACAATAATATTGTTTTTTAGAACCACATGTATGCCTTTTGGAAAGAGACGGTGAGATACCGATTTTGTCTCATTTGGGTCAAACCAAGTGCTAACTTATTTTAATCTCATTTCAAAATACCCTTTCACTTGTAACAAGTTTCAACCTTTTTATTTGGGCGACACACACTCACAATTTTATTTTCTTTTACATTCTTTCACACAACTAAATTCATTTCATTCGAATTAAATTACAATACGAAACATAAAAAAACATGCGAAACATAAAAGCGATACGGAAAATAAAAAACATACGACACAGAAAGACAAATTAAGCGATTGGATATTTTTTCATTATTTCTTCTTGTTTCCTTCGGATGTAAGCGGCTTTCTGTGGCGACAACAAATCGGTATCAATCATGAGAAACTTCAACTCTCTACATTCCAGGAACCCCAGTTCTTTTTCTCTTCGCCTTGTATGCGGCTTCGGCAGCTTCACATTTGCGTCTATAATCTTGTGATAAAACCCCCGATAAAGACTCCGATTACCTCCCTTCGGTGCTCCCCCCGATGCTCCCCCGACGCTAGACGTGTCCACCGATTTTTTTTTTGCGGGTCGAGGTTTGCCGGCAGGATGAGGTCTCGGATCAGGGCCAAATAGTTCGGCGAGTTATCTTCATCAATCGCCTCCGGCGAGTCCCATTTGAGGTATGTTTTCAAAACATTCCACGCGTGAACATAAGCAAAAAAACAAACTTTCTATTACCATAGCGTTCAGAAAAATTGTTATTTAAATTCTCGATATGATCAGCCTCATTTTCCCTCACTTTTACGTTGTAAATGTTTGTAAATATCGTTGAACTTTTGGCAATCACCGTTAATCCTGGTTCATTTCACCGTCATCATATTTTTGGTACGAGAACTTTTATAGTAGCCATGTTGAAATTTTCCATAATCTGGTTCCAAAACGCTTCGTCAGATCGGTCATTTCCGATCGAGGCGTTCTGGGTTACTTCGACCCAAGTCTCGGTTAGCAACGTTTCTTCGTCGCGTGTCCAACGGGTATTCGCTCGTGTCTGTTCTTCCACGTCATCCTCGTCGTCCGCGTCCAAATTCACCTGGTTGTTTTCTGAAGGTTTCGAGACTTTTTTTTCTTTACGCTTTGCATCACGGGAGGTCTTGTGATGGGGCTTGTGGTACTTTGAATTGTGATTGTGATTCAAAGAATTGTGGTTGTGATGGTTATGATTGAAAATATTGTGGTTGTGTATTTCTTGGATGTTGAAAATTTTGGAATCCGAGTTGTTGTTGGTTTTGATGAAACGCAAGTTGTTCGGTTGTTAATTGCGTTCTAAACTCAGGATATGGTTGCGAGGAAGAACTTAAGTTTTGTGACGATGAGGTAGACGGATTCGAGGGGTTCGAAGGAGACGAGTATTGTTGTGAGTTACTGTTGAGAAGAAAAGTATAATAACCGTCATGTGGACCTTGAGACATTTTCTTTTGAGATATTGAAAGTAATGTTTTTGTGTGTGTTTTGTGTGTTGAGATGTTAAAATGGTGTGTTATTTATAGTGTAAAAGTAGGTATAATTTAAAAATATATATATATTGAATTATTTATTATATGTATCCGTTGTAAACCTACGGTTGGTTTTTTAATCTTTGTGTTTTTATTCCTCACTTCCCGGAGAATGGTAAAACGGCGAGAAATGGCGAGCATTGATAGTGTGGTGGCGAGCTGGTGACGAGAAATGGCTAACTGTCACCTCGGATTTGACGAGCTAGCTCATCATCATACCATTTGCTCTTATGGACCGATTATATTTTTATTTTAATCCGCTGTTCTAAAAATCAAACAACTATTTTTTAAAGGAAGTTCTTTTAACCATATTCGAAATTTTGACTGGCTAGTTATGTTTGAGTTTATCGTCACACGAACTAAGAGGGCGTTCGGTATGCACTCATGAATGACAAACGCATATGTGGTTCGAAATAAAGTGAAATGACAATAGATATGAATAGAATCATTCCAAGAATAATGTTTGGTTTGTAAAGTATTGTGTGGAATGTGACGCCGTATTTTTAATTTTTTTTAACACAATATCTCTTTCATCCTTTTCATTAAGTTATGATAACATAACGAAAATAATAAAAACCAAAGTATAATAAAAGATTACAAGATGAGCATATAAAATATGAGGTACATTTTTTTATGATATAAAAATATGGAGAAAAAATATGACTCGGGTATCGACTATAGATCCTCACCTTCTTTGTAACTTTGATAAATGACCAATATTTATATATATGAATTGCATTCCCCAAGTTAAATTTCTTATAACAAACACCTCTATTATATATAGATGAAACCATTCACTAATTCTGATATATCAAATGCAACCTAAATTTCGATAAAACCTCCCTTCTGTAGAGATGTTTTTAAAACCATTATACATTAGAACCATATTCATAAGTTTGTAATATCTAAGTCATAGACAATAGAGTTTTTCATAACATAAATTGTTTGTGGTTAGCTAATTAATGTTGAAACTCGAGTTAAATTCACTATCTTTTGTTAAAAAAAAAAAAAAAACTATTAATACTGTCTCTTACGAATTATGGGTTACAATACCGTTTTTTACGATAAATGAGAACTCAAAGGTAAAGAAGCTGACTCCGGTACTACCAAAGGTAAAAAAAAGTACCTTTGATAAAAATCTAACCCTTCACCTCGATATCTTTTGTGTAGCAAAGAAAATAGATACTGCTAGTGCTGGTCACATATGTCAATAATTAATTTATTATTTTTTAGCTTAACCTCACCAATCAAAGAAGTGTAAGACAATGTATGACGTAATGGTTATGGTATCCATGGTTGCTTCTTTTGCTACTATTTATGGGCAAGTACATATGATGTCAGCATTGTAAACAAGTACTTGTTTCCCTCTTTTGATACAAATGTTTCTTGTGGCGAAACGTAACTATGAACTCTACATTTTTATTGTTGTTTATTTCATAATCGTCTTCGATAAGCTTAAACAATCATTTGTTAGCGCGACGAATCTTTTATATAATAAAAGAATTACATTATTTCGAAGTTTTTTTATCAAATTAAATCTTATGAGAAAATAAATTTGACCAACCAGAACGTTTGATTTTGCCACATAGTTTTTTTTATATAATAAAATAATTATATTAAATTCTAGATCCAAATCTTAATTCAAATCCAAATCCAAATCCAAATCCTAAACCCACGTATAAACCAAACGGAATTTATTAATTTTTAGGACAAGACAAATTTATCGGTTTATGTTTTGCATTTTTTGTCTTTTAATTTTGACTTGTCAAACTTCTTGTTTTTTGTTGGGTTTTTCTATCTTGTGCCTTAGGGGCACATGATAAGAACATCAAAAGTACATTGAGTCTCACAGAAAAGTATACAGGGATCCACAAAACCCTGTGTACTTTTGGTGTTTTTATCATGTGCCCTTAGGGCACAAGATAAAAAAACCCTTTTTTGTTTTGTAATTTTTGGTTTTTAGTTCATAATAAAAAACAAAATTCTAAAAGTAAAAAAGAATAAAAAGAAAAGTATTAGAACCTAAATGCGAGGGGTATGTCCATTCCCATTCGTTACTATTTGATATTCAAACAACATCTTGGGTCCTTTGGAAGTCTAGGAATGTAATGTGTGTTTCTCTTTAGTTGAATTTTTAGTAGAAATAGAAAGTTTATTCAGATTAGATCGGGTGGTTTAGTACAATATACTTTTTCTGTCAAGTGTTTCGTTTTGACTTTTTTTATCTTTTCTTTTTAACTTTTATCTTAACTAATTTTTTTTGTTTATCGTTGTTGAAAAGAAAGAGTTTAAAATGTTAAAACAATACACTTAGACGGAGGGAGTAATGTAATTAGAGGCGGAGCTACAGAGATAGCACACTTAAAAAAAATGGTAGTGTAATTGTTTTGAGCATTTGATAAATTTTTGTAATTTTTACCTTCTTAAAAAGCGTCTTCCATATCAAAATTGAAACTCAAAATCAAATTTTAAAAGTTGGAGCTAGTTTTTTTGTGTTGCAATGGTGGGGAAAAAGAAGCCACGGAAGAACTCTGTTAGTAAGAAATATGACACGGTAAATCAAAAAGAACGAATATACAAAAAGGAAGAGTAAAACACGTTTTGTTCTAGGGATGAGTTATAAAGACCCCCTTAAAATAATTGTAATACCCTTTTTTATTTTTAGTTTTTTTTATATAATTTTGTTTATATTATAAAACTGTAAAACGAAAAGTCTAGAACAAAAATCATAAAGCTTAACAAATTAAAAGTATTAAACTGATAAAAAATACGAAGCAGAAACTGATAAAAACTTGTGTTGTAGTGTAAACAGTGAGTCAAAAAGCAGGTGTATATTGTAAAAAATTACGAACATAGGTACGAAAAGTAATACCTTAACTGGGCTAGCTCGGTTGGTCAATACAAAAAGGTGTCCTTTCTCAAAATTTCCTTATATTTTAGCTTAGTTTTTGTTTGTACATAATTCTTTTAATTTTATTGAACATATACATATAGGGATGAGATAATGAGAAAACCTAATTTCGGTAAAAAACCCAGAAAACCCAGAAAACCCAGAAAAATCAAACAAATGCTCTAAAAAAATCAAACAGATGCCCTAATTTTTTCAGGCAAAAAATTGTTTTTTCAGGCAAATATGGCCTCGATTTACTCTCTGTAAAAACCCAAAAAAACCAAACAGATGCCCTAAAAAACTAAACAGATGCCCTAAAAAATCTTTTATATAGCCTGAAAAAATTAGGGCATCTGTTTGGTTTTTGAGTTTTTTACAGACATTATATCGAGGACATATTTGCCTGAAAAACTAATTTTTTGTCTGAAAAAATTAGAGCATCTGTTTGGTTTTTTTAAGGCATCTGTTTGGTTTTTTGAGTTTTCTAGGTTTTCTAGCAAAATATGGTTTTCCCTAGAACCCATCTCATACATATAAATGTGGTGTCGAATATAAAAATTAAGATGGTTATTTGCACAACCGATACGCTATGTATCATCGTATAAGTTTTTTTAGTTTTTAGTTTTTTACGGTATTTATCTGAACAAGCTAATAATTTGAATCAAACACACTTGGTTTTTTAATTCTATTTTTAATATGCCGTAAAAAAGATTCTTTTTGCCACTTATCGAATTATTTTCTAGCTCTGCCCTGAATATAATATATGCCATTCGACAAGATAAATATTCATACTTAACTTGCTCTTTATTTGTGAGTTTACGTTTACACTTTCAGCCTTTTTTTTTTGAACGGCAAAATTTTATAAACTAGCAAGGAGCTAGAAAAGAAATTACAAAGATATTAAATGCGGGTTTTTTAAGTCAATCATCCCTAGAGAACTTCCTACTACACCTACTATTACACCAAAGAAAGGAGGAAGAGACAATATTCTCAAAAAGGATCGATCTAGACGGCTTATTAACATCAAAAGTAGAACGATTCCGAAATCCCCAAATAAACCACCAAGCAACGTAGAAGACTCCTTCCAAAAAACCTTTAACTGAACCCGGAAGACGAATAGAAGAGAACCACTCGTCCCATTCTGAGAACGAACGCCAAAGCTGGAAATCGATCTCCCACCAACGGCAAACACGATGCAAAACCTCCTGAGATAGAGAACATCGAAATAACAAATGATGGACATCCTCTTCATCCGAAAAACAAACCGGGCAAGAAGTGGACTCCAAAATAACACCTTTTTGGACCAGATTGTATCTAGTAGGCAAACACCCCCGACGAGCTCGCCACATAAAAACATTAATCTTAATAGGAATTAACTTAACCCACCTAGTCGGCTCAGAATGAGAGGGAAGCACCAAATCATCAATAGCAAGACGAGTATCTTTCACACTAAATTCACCACTGCTAGAAAGGGAGAAATACCAACGATCATTAGACGTTGAAAGAACCACTGAATTCAAAAACGAACTTAAATCTGAGAATTCTTGCTGTTCGACCCCTCCTCTAACTGATCTCCGAAAAGACGTATCCAGGGGGCCAGCCATCTTAGCCGCCACACAAATATTGGGAGCAGAATCAAGGGCAAACAAACGCGGACACAACTCACACAAGGGAATATCCCCCATCCAAGTCTCTTTCCAAAAACTAGTAGATTGACCATCCCCGATACGTTTAGAGCAATACGACAAGAAATCAAATCCAGATGACTTAAGCACTTGAACTTCCTTCAAAATCGAACTCCATATGGAAACCTTACGAACTGAATGAGAATCAATCTTATCCCCATGAACCGCTTGGATAACACGAAACCACAAAGAATCATCTTGCGAAACGAAACGCCAAACCCACTTTAAGAGGAGCGCTCGATTAAGAGCGAAATAACTCGAAACCCCAAGACCCCCTTTCTTCTTCGAAGCTAACACCTTATCCCAAGCAATCCAGGAAATTTTTTTCTCCAACATGCTGGCACCTTTAAAGAAGTTACTACGAATTGACTCCATAACCTTAAGCACGCCTTTAGGAACCTTAAAAATGGACATGTTATAAAGGGGAGATGCACCGAGAACTGATTTTAACAAAGTAAGCCTACCACCAATCGAGAGGGTTTTCGCTTTCCATTTAGACAAACGCGATTGAAGCTTTAAAATTACATCATCCCAAGCCTTATGACGAGTCATCCCAGCCCCCACCATAACCCCAAGATAACGGAACTTGTTTTCCATAATAGTGCAACCTAAAGAAGAAGCCATATCCTCAACTCTAGACCGCGAGACCCCCACACCCAAAATTTGGCTCTTATGAATATTAATCTGTAATCCCGACGCGAGATGGAAACATTTAAGAATATTGATAATACCTCTCAAATTATTATCAGACCATTCACCCATAAAAAAGGCGTCATCCGCATAAAATAAATGAGATAAAGCCAAAGACCCCTGTAACTGAATGCCTTTAAACACATCTTCATCAACTGCTTTACAAACGGATAAATGCAAAGCTTCCATAACAAGAATAAAAAGAAAAGGCGATAGCGGATCACCTTGTTTAAGACCCCGATGAATATGAAACTCGTCAGACGGACTTCCATTAACTAGTAACGAAGCCTTAGCAAAATCAGAAATACCTCTAATCCAAGTACACCAAGTCGAACCGAATCCAAAAGCCTCAAGGACGTCAAGCAAGAAGTCCCAACGAACCGAGTCATAAGCCTTAGCAAAATCAACTTTAAAAAACAACGCTTTCTTTTTCTTCCTTTTACACCAATCAAGCACTTCGTTAAGAATGAAAGGACCATCCAAGATCTGTCTTCCAGCAACAAACGCGGATTGAGTGTTAGACACAAGGCCTGCTATAACCATAGCCAAACGGCTTGCCAAAATCTTAGTGACGACCTTATAAATACACCCTATTAAACTAATAGGGCGATAATCGTTGACGAATTTTGCATCCAGGACTTTTGGGATTAGAGCAATAAAAGAAGAGTTACAACCCTTAGAGAACGAGCCCTGTTTAAAGAAATGCTCAACTGCTTCACAGAAATCCGGACCAATAACCTTCCAAAATTTTCTAAAGAATTCAAAAGTGAACCCGTCCGGGCCCGGTGACTTATTGACTCCACAATCCCACACAGCCAATCTAATCTCATCATGAGACACATGACGCTCTAAGTCGGCAACCTGATCTGTAGATAACCGATTCGGAAAGGAGAAACTGAGTTTCAATCTAGCCTTTGTGGGCTTATTAAAACGAGCTTCATAGTGATCTTTAAAAGCTTTCTTCACTAAGATAGGATCTGTGCACCACGTACCATCAACAAACACACCACGGATGGCTAGATTAGACCGTTTCTTGTTAATGATTCCATGAAAATACTTCGAGTTCTCGTCACCTTCAATCGCCCATCTGACTTTTGCTTTCTGGACGAAATCCATATCTTCCATCTCCTTTAGATCATTCAGGTTACTCATTAAGTCTTGTCGCCTAAAAATCAACGAATCAATAGGCCCATATTGATCCAAACGTTTATCAATATCACGAAGCTCAGAAACAATGGAGTTCTTAGAACCTGCACTCTGAATTTTCTTATCGTTAACCCACAACCTGATAACTTTTTTGAGCTCTTGTAACTTCTTTTTAAACCGAATCATTTTATTATTGTCCGAATAAGCCAAGGCGCGCCAAGTCTGTTCCACCATATCATCAAAACCAACGAGTTTGAACCACGAATGATAGAACCTGAAAGGAATCGGTCCAAAGTCCACTTTAACTTCACATAACAAAATCGGACGATGGTCCGAAAGATGCCGGTCCAAACATAACGCCGAAATGGAGGGGAAAATAGTAAGAATACCATCCGAAACAAGGAACCTATCCAACTTACTCATTTTTTCCGCCGAAGGGTGTGACCAAGTAAACGTGTAACCCTCCATTTTAATATCCACTAAACCAGAAGAAGATATGAATTGATTAAAAAAGCTAGCGTTATTAACATTAAAACACGTACCTCGTCTTTCAACATTGGTACGCACTTCGTTATAGTCGCCCATTAAAATAGCCTCTCCATTCCAACGTCCCAACAAAATCAGTAAATATTCCCATAACACCCGTCTCAAAGAAGGTTGCTGCGGGGCGTAAATAGACACAACAAGAAGCTTAGTTTTACTAGGGATCCACGTCCCATAAATGGCTACAAACGAATCCGAGATCGTAACATAATCTTTCTTGAAAAAAGATTCCTCCCAAATACAAAGAATTCCACCAGAATTACCAGCCGCTTCACTAAACACGTAGTCATAATTCGAGTTACCCCACATAAATTTCACATCCATGTGAGACACCTTCTCCATCTTCGTTTCTTGAATTGCAATAAAATTAAGTTTATTATTATTAGATAACTCCTTTACCCACTCCTTTTTGGACTTGCTACCAAGCCCTTGAATATTTAAAGACATAAAATTCATCTAAAAACAGCCTCGTCTCCTTTGCTATTAATGATGGATTCGATATCTTTTTCACACCCCTCCATAGAATACCCCATAGCCCTACCCACACGAATCATCTCATCGAGCACTCCCAAAACAGATCCCCCTTTATTATTCCCACTTCCCCCAACAGAGTTAAACGAAACATCTTCATGGACCACTTGAGAATTGTTCATTACCTTAGCACTTATCGTTGGTGAAAACTCCTTATTCAATTCCTTGTCACTTGAATTCAAAGATCCCACTGGCGAGAACCCCGGGGGGTGTGACAAAGACGGACTCGGTTCCAAATTCTCCTCTACAGGCTTCTTTAGACCTAATAGATCATTAAGTCCAAACGGATCAGCAGAAATTTCCTTATCCACGTGTACACTGTGTTCCATTGACTGAGAAGATTTTTCCATAAAATCGGTTTCAGCAACTTCTTCATCTTCACTATTATTAAACTCACCCTCCTCTTTCTCATACGTGTTATACTTATTTTCTTTAGATCCTACTCCTTGAACAGATTCGTCTTCCGAGGAATAATCATGTTCCTTTATAGATTCAAAAGAAGGAGTCCAAGTAAATAGCTCTTTTGCGCGAACCATATACACTTTACCTTTAACAATAATTTTAAAAGATTCAAAAATGGACACCGGATGTTTAGTTAAAATGCATAGACGCTTACGTCCAAAGGAAGTCTCATACGAGTCTTCAATGTTCAGCACTTCTCCCCATTTGTTACCGATTTTATCAAACGATTTGCGAGACCAAGCATAAAGTGGGACTCCCTCAATATCTAACCACACTACTCGTTCATCACTGACAAAGTCCGGATTAACTTCCTGTATCACTTGAAACCAAGAATTGATCCCAACATGATTAACCAAATTTCTTTTCGTATCAGGTTTATCACATTCAAACATAACCCACAAGCCTCCAAGATAGGACAATGTAACATTCACGAATCCCTCGTCCACGAGAAGGGATTGTAACTTGGTAATGGAATCAAAGGACTTGACTCTCCCCATAGCACAATTAGAGAAATCCCTTTCCACAACACACTCCTCATCTAACACCAGAGCAGGAGCAGATGACAACGAATTTCCAGGTTGGACCAACGGAGTTACCCCATTAACAACTGAAACATAAGAAGTCACACCTCCCTTTTTCTGATGAGAACCCGTTGAGCCATTCCTATGGTCTGCATCCTTCTTCGAACCATATTTTTGGGGGACATTAGTATTAGGATTCAGAGGTTTTTGAGGCCTATCATACCTAACCTGATTTGCAAACAAATGATAACTCCCAATCCATATCGTGCATAAATTCTTCACCAATCTATCGAGATTAAAGACCTTAATGAAACGGACAAATGCAAATCTCTTCCCTGCTTTAGACTTTTTATTCGGAATAAACACATCTATAACCGTTCCATATACGCTACATTTGTTCCATAGATCACGAGAATTGACATAATCCGGAAAATTAGTTACAAAAACCGAATGGGAAATTTTCTTGGTAAAATCTTCATTTGAGGAAAACTGACGCCTGGTATTTTCATAGAGTCCACCAGTCATCTTGGATTGAAGGGAGTTCAAACACACAATCACGAAAAAGAAAGGATCAAACCCTAAAAACATCCATTGAAAGGAGATCAAAACCTAATGATTATCGTCGAATCGAATAAAGAGGGATTTAGCAGATAACAATGAATAACAAACCCTAGATCTCACTAAATCAGATGAATGGTAATTACTTAGAACCAAGAAATCGATTAGAAATCGAAACCCTAATTCTAAAAATCACGTCGAATCTAACAAGAGAGATTAGAGAAAGCTATTATCGATCTACACAAAAATGGATCCGTCTTAACGCACGAATAAAGACGTATTTAATTTGGATTTTATATCAATTTTCTTATCATTTAGTAATTTTGAGTGAATAATAAACTTTGATTTTTAAGATAATATTATATTGATTATTTAAGAACTTTGGACGTCCCCAAAACTGAATAAATATTTTGTTGTTAGCTAACTCATGGTGAGCTATTAATACTTTTTGAAAGAGCCACTAATATGACTTTTTTTTTACCATAAATATTGATGGGAATTGAAATCTTTAACATGGAAAATAATTTCATTGCATGTGAATGCTCTAAGAGCATTGGTTACAGTGGTGTCATGACTCAAGCCATATCACCAAAAAGTGTTGTCACGTCAGCAAAAGTGTTATGGCACGAGAAATGCTATGTCATCACATTTAGGTGACTCCCTCGTTGGCTTCAAGCCATAAGCAAAAAGTGATGTCATGAGTCCACACATACNNNCGGAGATCCTTCTCGTTCTGTCTCCACCAGAAAGCAACTACAGACTGATGTCATGTGGTGTTATTTTGATACCTTCCTAACATCAGTCGAACAAAAGAACATCAAACAAGCAATGACCGAACCGTCATGGATCGATGCAATGCAAGAAGAAATTCATGAATTTGAAAGGCTACAAGTTTTAGAATTGGTGTCGTGTCCAGACAAAGTCATGCAAACTTAAATGTTATTATAAGGTCAAGACAGATGAATTTGGCGGGGTACTAAAGAATAAGGCGAGACTAGTTGCTCAAGGATTCATGCAAGAGGAAAGTATCGATTTCGAGGAATCATTTACACCGGTTGCAAGAATAGAGGCCATCCGTATCTTCGTAGCAAATGCAGCCAACAAGAATATGACGATCTTCCAAATGGACGTTAAAACGGATTTCTTAAATGGCGAGCTTAAAGAAGAGGTCTACGTTTCTCAATCGGATTTGTTGATCAGGATAACCCATTGCATGTGTACAAGCTTAAAAAGTCCCTCTACGGTCTCAAACAAGCACCACATGCATGGTACATGGTATGTGCTTAATTACACATACCTTTTACCTATGAAAATGAGCCTAAATGACAAAAAACAGACATAAAATGCCAAATATATGTGTGTTTTGCTATTTGTGTTGTGCAGGTAACAGATATTCAATAAAGGACAAAAACAAAGCCAAAACCGAGCACGGGAATGGAAAGAGCATGAAAAAACCAAAGACGAAGACATAAGCATCTTATTGGGCCAACCTGTACCCGAGTTAACGGACCGAGTCAGCCCAAAGTGCTTATTAATTAATAAAAAAGCCCAAAATCCTTCTTAAATAAATCATGGCCCAAACCAAATTAAAAAGCCCATAACATTTTAACTAAGGCCCAAACCGGATAACCCCGTTGGAAGGCCAGGATGAAGGGTTCATTCCTCCTCACACAAGAAACACAACTAGCACACCTTGTGCCCTTAGTTTTTTCTAAAAATAGATTAGGATTTTCCTTTGTAAAACAAATTAGTTTTAGGAGTAGTGTAGTGTAGCTTTTATTTACCAACTTATTTTATGCTTATTGTATTGAAATTCTGCTTAATGTACTTCTTGTTTGATTAATAATAAGTAATTTTTAGTTTTAAGTCATTTGTGTTCTTAAACTTCAATTGTTACTTATGCAATTTACTCAAGTCTTTTAATAAGCAAAATAGTT
>BQNB010081109.1:0-23163 GCA_026074375.1 Tanacetum coccineum
CTCTTTCAGAGAGGGTTAATAATCTGTATAGGTTATTAGACTAGTTCTTAGGATAGTTGGGATTAATCACTATGACCTGATTGCCTTACTTTCGTGACTTTCAGGGGATTCGAGATCGCAGGAATTATAGGGCAGACTAAAGATATCTATTCAGGTATGTCGACTTGGAAACCACTAATGAAACCATGATGTAACATTGCACAGGAAAACTTAGTTATAACGCTAGTATGTGAATGGCTAGGCTAGCACGCTTCTCTCCCTGATATCTTCTACTGCTTTTACTTTTCGCATATTTACTTTCTTGTTACTTTCAAAATCAATCTCAAACCACTTTAAAAACGTGACACTTCAAATTAAAACTAATTGACACTTAGCTCTTGGGACGACCTCAGATCTACCATCTTTACACTACTCACGATCGGGTTCTCTGCCCATTAGTGCGTTTGTTAGGTGAATCGAGTTTTATAAATTTAAAACTTTAATAAAAATATTTTAAAATAAAATACACATCAGAGCCTATCCTTTTCGCGGTTCTCATAATTTTCTGGCGGAGTCCAGATTATTAATGAAGAGCATTGTTTACACCTTTACCAAATGTTGCACCCAAATCGCTTTAGCCTTTCTTGTATGTACTCGTTTTTAGTACATTATAGTAAGAACCAGTTAATTATTTGCTTGAGTACGTGGTTGCTAGGCCGAGTCTTGTGATTAGTGTATATAGTTTTGGGATAATTAGAATTCATGATAGTTTTTATTTTATGAAGAAAATGGGGAAGAAAATCAATTATAACCCCCATACGTGCTTAATACACTCCATGTTATGTTGATCCTCTTAATTCGGATCAGTAGTTAGATTGTAATATGAGTTCTAAAACTCAAGTGTAGGGGTGTATTATTATGGCAGGGCAAAAGTGTACGAAAAAATGTATATAAAAAAAGAATCAAAAAAAATTGTATATAAAAAAAGTGAAAAAAATATATGTACGGGCTACCATTTTACTTATGTTCATGCATATATCAAGATAGTTAGTTCTAAAGTTTGTATATCTTAGTCCTAGTGTGGTTGAGTCTTGGATTAGCAACGCCGTTACATGTATTCTTGTATATTAATTAACTCACCACCACCCTAAATCCACCCAAATATATCCCATCCGTTTTCGTTTCTGTTTAACTTACACCCATATACCACAACCCTTTAAAGAACTCTTTAATAGTAATTCCTAGGTGCTTACGCCATATCGGTGGAGGTTTTTGATCCTTTGTCAAGCCTATGATAATTTATATGCTACGACAGGTAATGAATGTTGATTTTTCGTTTCCTATTATGTTATAATTCATTATACACTCGAGCGAAATAGAGAATCCAAACACTTATTGTGAGGTACTAGTATATAATTTCCGTGATTTTAATTATGAGGTCTAATTGGTTGTGTCGTAAGCTATCTTTGAAAAGTAAGTTAAATGCCCTCGATGTTGCTATTATCTAGTTAGAAAAGCCTATTTGCTTGAGGACAAGCAAATCCCAAGTGTAGGGGTATTTGATGAGGTGTCATTTTATATACTTTTTCGGGGTCATTTAACCCCTTAAATCATGCAAATATGCCCAAAATACGTGCTTAATCATTTCTTTTTGTGTTTTTAGTATTTTGGAAACTCTTGGAGGATATACACGTGACCTGGACTCATTTCGAGAAGAAACGAGACAAGATTGCAGCTTTACAATGAAGTGTTTCAAGAATTGCTCACAGTGCCTAGAGACGGCGTCGTAATTTCCTAGCGACGCCGTCAGATCATACAAGAGACGGTGTCAGAAAAATTATGACGGCGTCAGAACTTAACCGCCTCAAAATAAACCCTAGAATATTTAACGAAGTGACGACGTCAGAAAACCTGCGACGCCGTCGCGGCCTATTTCCTATATATACAAACTCATTTTAGGGTTTTAGTGTTCAACTTTTGGGAGACGAACCCTAATTATTTTAAGTCGAGTGTAGCAGCTTTTAGGGCGTTTTTAGGGTATCAAAACCCTATTGTATCAGCCTTAAACCTATGTTTCAATGAAGTGAAGTCTTTTATCTTTTATCATTCAATATGTCTATGTGTTGTGTGATTGATTCTTGTTCTTCGCTTCTTTTTAATATGTTAGGCTAGATACATTAGTATTTACTTATGATTGCATGAAACTTAGGTTGTAGATCCTTTTAATATTGTTTCTTGTGATGGATGTGCACGTTGGGCTATAGAAAACTGGCTATAAAATATTATATTAGCATAGACTTCTAGGAAAACGCGAGTGTGTAGAAATGATATCATCGGTAACAGTCTTCATACTACCTTACCCCTAATATGGTTGATCCATCTTAAGTGTTTTAATGCATGTAATATACTCTTAGGGGCCTTGTAATAGTCTTCATACTACATTACCTTTGCGTTTACTTAACGGAATATTACATAGACGGCGGATTCGTGTAATATGTTCATGACTTAGGAAATACTTACACAGATCATCACAAATGTGACAAAGCAATAGAATTAGGAGAATCAAACTAAGGAGTAGTGCATGATTAAGTAAATACGTTTGTTTACCATATAAGAGTTCACCAATTTAGTTTAGATTCAAATATTAGTTTAATTAATTAAAACCAAACCACCTCTAAAACCAAAATTTTACTTGCTTTCTATAAAATATAAAAATACAAAAATAATCTTCTTTCAACCTCTTAGATCTCTGTTAAATTTAGTTCGATCCTCACACACTATTCCCCTAGAGAACGATAACAACCCCCGAGTCTTACCTTACTACATTACAATGGTTAGGTACCTTGCCTAAGGGATTGTAAAACTTCTTCTAATTTTGCAAGACCTGCATCATTTGCACAAAATCTATTCTGTAGGGAAATACTTATCAATGGTAGAATCTTTAAAGGCTACAGATAAGGATTATAGAAAGTTACTGGTGATTGATGAGATGCTTGAGTATGTTTTTTCTAAATATAGGAATAAGTGGCATTTAGAGGATGACATAGTTGATGTGATACTTGACGACTTATGGATGAAATATGGGAAAGGTTAGTGTATTATTTGCAGAATGAATTTATGCGTTGTTTGGAAGTGTATTGTATATTTACATTTAACATGTCTTAACCTATTAACTTCTAGATGATAAGGGAAAGGGAAAAGTGCTTGATCTTGAAAACAGAGTAGAAAATATTGAAGTGGATTTTGCTAGGGCAATAAAGGCAAAGGAGGCAAAGGAGGCAAAGCAGGCAGAGCATGATCAATTAAAGGTGAATAGGTATGCATTTGTTGTATTGAGTCAAGGTCTTGTCTTATTGTGTCAAGTAGGATAAATACAACATCTTATAGATTCCAATAATTGCATAAGTGATTGAAATATCCAGTGATGAAGATGTTTTTAGTAATGAAGGTGTTTTTGGTGATGAAGATCTTGTCTTGTTTAATGATGTTAAATATCCACTCACTGATGCTGAGATAATGATGTTTAAAGAGAGGCATAAAAGATCCAGAGCTCCCACAAGACAAGTTACTTTCACTTCCACTTCCAATGCACAAGCTGCTTCAACTTCAGCTATAAGAGGGTACAAGAAAATAGCCATGACCGGATGTGTACTTGCTTTAAGATCTCCTAATGATCCTAATGCTTCAACTTTAGCTCCAAGAGAGAGGAAGTCTAAGAAACCTTGACTAAATGCAATGTATATGTTGTATTAGGATGTTTAAAAACACTTTACTTTTGTTGCTACCTTTGGATATTTTGTATTATGTTTATTATTAGTATATGAATTGGTAATTCTGCAATTTTTTTATGTAAAACAACTACTGTTAATGAGTATATGAATATGCAGGATTGCTATATTTTAGATCATTTGACTTATGTTTGTAACAATATTACAGTTTGTAGTTTGAGTGTTTGCAGACTGCATTTCCATTCCAATCACTCAAATTGTGTTTGGATATGACTGTATCCAATGCAGTGTAGTTTAAAATGTTTGCAGACTACATTTCCATTCAAAACTCCCATTTGGGATTTGTAGTTTTCAGTCAACTCATGCCATGTATCCAATGCAGTGTAGTTTGAAATATTTGCAGTCAACTCATGTCATTTAGCATTTGTAGTTTGACTTTCTAAAGTCAAACTGCAAATGCTCATGGCATGATTTGACTGCGTTGGATAAAGGGGGTATTTGGATATGATTTGCAGACTGTATGAGTTGACTGTAAATGCTAAATGGGTGTTTGGATATGACTGTATCCATGAGCATTTGTAGTTTGCAGTCAACTCATCCCATTTACCATTTACATTAGATAAAGGGGGTGTTTGGATATGATTTGTAGACTGCATTTCAATTTAAAACTCCCATTTAGCATTTGTAGTTATCCATGAGCATTTGCAGTTTGCAGTCAACTCATGACATTTAGCATTTGCAGTGTAGTTTCAAATGTTTGTAGATTGCATTTCCATTCAAAAACTCCCATTTAGCATTAGTAGTTTGCAGTCAACTTATGCCATTTAGCATTTGTAGTGTAATTTCAAATGTTTACAGATTGCATTTCCATTCAAAACTCCCATTTAGCATTTACAGTTTGCAGTCAACTCATGCCATTTAGCATTTGTAGTTTGACTTTCTTTGTCGCTTGACTTTCTAAAGTCAAACTGCAAATGATCACGACATGAGTTGACTGCATTGGATAAAGGGGGTGTTTGTTTATGATTTGCAGAATGCATTTCCATTTAAAACTCCCATTTCCAAATTGGAAACTTTGACAGCATTAGGACTGCCCTTGTATTTTATGTGCAGAAACAAATATAAAGAAACTACATTGTTCTTAAATCCATTATAATAGGACATAAATTGATCCAACTTAAACTGATAAAATAATAGCTACTTGGTATATAAGTTACACATACAATCCTAATAGTTGTCTCTCATGTTCTTCATCCAACTCTTGTTCTTGCCTACATTTCTCCAACCACTCCTGTTCAGCCCTTGATGCCCTTGCATCTTATTCTAATGCGAGGTTTAATGCTTCGTCATCTAACTTGTATTGACCCTCTTGATCAGTAACATTCCCACAAACCTGCGACTTCAATTCAACCATTTCTACTTCTTCTAACAATTTCATTATTTCTTCTTTGTCTAACATTTAACTCCTACCTACACCACTGCCATTACAAAGAACTGTATCCTTATGGAAAACCTTAACCACGTTTCTCATTGTAATGTTAAGGTAATGCATTGATGGTTTAGGAGAAAAAACTAAAACATTAGCAAGTATTAAAGCACTTCCTACAGTAATGTCCTTTCTATAACCCCCCCCCCCCCCTCCTTAATAACTTTGTGAGGTATTGTACCAGGTATTATACTTGAGATATCTTTTAGAGTCACTGTGAGATCGCAAAAAGCATTCGGAGTACAAAACTTGATTATTGCAACAACTTGCTCAAGTTTCTTATTCTTGAGATAGTTCTTAATATCTCCCAAACACCCATTCACAATACCCTCATTAGCATTAACAAACTCAACCGCGCTAACCCATGACCCACCCTTAAAATCCTCATCCTCGCCCACATCCTCAATACCTTTACTAATATATTCTTGTGTCGACAATACGGACTCTGTTGGATATAATATATAGAAACTTAGCTTAAGTTATACTACATATTATATTTAATGGCTGCTACATTTTCATATTTTTACAAATCTTATATGTTACTTTCACGTTCATAAGGAACACATAAGATATTTTCAAAGTTTGACTTGGCTCACCTCATGACCAGTCAAATGGGTAAAACCATGACCCCCCACTTTTCCTCAATATTTTCTCAACAACCTGATTTGTACGTTGTGATTAAGATGCAGAGGGGCTCGATTCTTGATCTATAAAAGGGAAAGAGTTCCCATCACTATAGTACATAAAAATTCCTTCAGAAACATGATGAATATCAAAACCCTCTTTTAACCTTTGTTCTTCACATACCGTCCTATATTTAATTCATCTATAAGAAGCTATTGTTCTCTAGTTTGGGCATTTGGTTCAGCAAGTTCCAAGTCGGCTACTACGAGTGCATCTATTAGTCGATTAGTTGTGCTAACCTTGGAGAGTGATCGGTATATTGGTTTGCACCTCGGTAGTGCCGAAATTTGCTTTCAAGGCAGTGATTCCTTCACGGCACAACTCAGTTCCATCTTTATCTTTTATATATCTTTCAATACTCTGTTAGTGTTTCCTTTTGTTTGATACATAATTTTACCAAAAATTATCCCCACCTTCGTGAATATTCAATTGTTTACAGAGCTTGGCTGCTTGAACAATACCCGCAGGACCGGGTATTATCCTAACCGGCTTTTCCTCTAAATTATCAACATCAGGGTTTTGGGTGGTGGTGGGTGTCTCACATACGTGGCTGTTGCAGGGACGGATGACGGGGGTTAGTACGAGATTGGAATCATCAATATCAAGTAATTGTTCTCATTCGTAATTTGGCGGTGAATTCATTATGTTATGAGTTTTAGTTCGTAGCTGGTGTTGAGGGCCAAGAAGAAGGGGAAAAAACACTAACAATGATTTTTGGCGGGAGTTAATAAAAGAAGGAACAAAAAAAAGGGTGTTGCAAATATGGTCCCTGAGACTTAACAAATTTCCGATTAGATAACAATGCTTTATGAAACAAATAGACTGAAATGATCCTTACCTTTTCTTCTTCCAAATGTATTGTCAATCAAGAAAAACTGTTCACGTCACCAAATCTTGAACATCATATCCTTGAAATTTTATAAACTCCACAGTTGCCAATCTACCATATTGATTTTTTTTTTGGAACGGCAATTTGTGGCTACATGGCCCCTAGCCCAGAAGGCGTAGCGAGCCCACACAACCAGGTTGGGTCCAGAAGGCAATGGCACCCTTCCCTTTACACACGCGGGAGGAAACCCCTATCGCCCTAGACAAGACTCGAACATGAGACCTTGCCTAGGAGGGTAAAACCTCCATATACAAGTATCTACAACTTGATTGTTTTGTAAACTCAACGTTGTATTTTGACCTGCTATAGTAGCCATTGTCTGCCTAATCTCTTCAATCACATCATCCACATACTTGGTGTTATAATCAACTCCTTCACCAATGTTTCTACTTGAACTGTTTCTTGTTGAAGGAGCCATTGTAATTTTGTTAGATTTACAATTCTTGAATTATCCAACAAGTAACTATTTCTAATACATCAACATGAAAGCAACAATTACAAAACTTATAATCTTTTCATGATCAACTTAAACTGATCATAACTGACCATAGATTCGTAAACAGAGGATTTAACCACTTATGGGTTGTTCGCGTGATTGCTATAATTGTTAAACACTTAATCGTAATTTGAACGGAATAGTATCAAATTTCGTCGGAAATTCCTAGGAGAAAATGGTCTGAGTTTCCAGGATAGCAGCTTTGTTACCAATTGATAGGTAGCAATTCCAAGATCACTTGAAGAATTGCTTGAATTAAACAGGAACTATCAAAATGGAGAATAAAGTTCGAATTATGGCTCAATGTTTGTTACAAGAATTTGTTAGAAACTGTTACAATGGGGAAGGCGAATTAGAAAGAAAAGTAATTAAAAGTCTAATTACACAAATGATATGAGTAACAAATATTTAAAGGAATGCTCTTGGCGCCAAAGTTGGTTAAGAGGCGTGGAGATAAACACGTGCACTTCACGTGTTTAGTTTAAAACTACCCACGTGCACCTCACGTGGCACACTAAACTCATATCCAAACGCAACTTATCAGAAAATTGCCTCATTTAGATTTTACCGATACATAACCAAGTACAACTAAACCTGGAGCGATCCTTAGTTCCCACACCAATATAATTCCAGGGAAAGCATTATAGCATCTTATTTGTTTATAGGGAAATAAATGAATTTCGGCTTATGATAGGAGAAATCTGGTAATGCTATGCAATACAATTTAGCTTCCAAACGGTTAACAAAATCCATGGATTGGATGTCATCGTTACATAACAGACATCTACAATATTGCATATGGGAAGTGATTTAGCCACGGGAGAAATTGATCCGCCTACGGTAAATGAAAGTGGAATTACACATTTGCCCATGACCTGTATTTATGATTTATCTTTATTTTCTTAATGGGAAGTGATTAATTCACGGTAGAAAATGATTCATCCACGGCAAACAAACGGGAAATTACATATATATCCTTACATTATTTTTTCTTATTTTACAGTATCGATCCTTAAACTTTTACATCAGCACGGCCTTTAACTTTTTATCAGAAAGTCTGCCTCCACCGATCACTGAAACTTGTGTTTGAATTGCTAACTGTTAGAAAGGTACAAATAACTATGTTGTGATTTATTTGTTCATTTTAATCTTTATAACAAAATATTTCAATAGTTATAGTTATATATGAATAGTAGTGAACGCATAATCATTCTTATTTGCATAATATTCAAGCAAACTCATTTTTCGCACCTTTTAATTTGACATACATAATTTAAGAAAAGAAAGAGTTTTCAGGCAGTTATACTATTGTGACTCGAATTCGAATTTGAAATATGGTTTTTTTAGAACTATTGGATACCGCGATACGCGGCTGGTAATAGAAAAATTACTAACTCAACTTTCACGCAAATTTCCTATCCCGCTTATTAATTTCATTTCTAACACTTTAATGTATGTGTTCGTTGTATGTGTTCGTTTGGTTTCCGTGCTTTCCCCGCAAACACCATTATTTACATCATATTCTCGCATGTAAAGAGACAAACACACTCTCCGAAAGTATATAGTTTTAACATATCAAGTTTATATTTAATTAGGTTAAAGTTGTAAAAAAAATATACATCAACTAAAATAAACCCACTAAATATGTCTCAAACAAAAAAATTATAAAAAGATAACAAAAGTATGATTAAATTAAAGCGCACAAAATTTAAAAATATGGTTGAAATTAGATCATAATAAAATTAAATTGCTAAAAGATTTTTCAATTTGGAAAATAAAAGTGATTTTTTAATAACAGGTGACACATGTCACTTTTTGATGTGGATTCAAATAAATGAGATGGATGGTCAAGATTGCACCTCCTTATCTTAATTTTTAATGGGTCCCACATTATAAATGCTTTATATAGTAGTATAGATTATCTAATGACTTCAGAATACGAATCGAAATATGGTTTTTTTAGATTATTCAAGTGAAAACAGTTTAGATTAGAGTTATGTTGTTGGTGTGTTTGTGTTTAGCAAAAGTCTATACCATAACTCAGACCTTTTTATTTGGGAGGTGATTTGCACACTCTCATAATTTATTTGCACACTCAAAATTATGTGTCATGCCATTTATATCATTAGCATTTGTGTGTTGATTTCCACACTCCAGTAACTAATTTAGGGGTATAAATAGCAACACACACACATTTTGAGTGTGCCAATTAATAAGTGGAGTCTGCAAATCACTTCCATTTTTATTTGAACTAGTTGCATTTTGAGCCATTTATGTACTATGAATTCCTCTTTCTGCTATTTTTAGGATTGGTTGCACTAGTGATGTCAAATGTTTCTATCTTCTATAGTTTCTCTAACATATTTAAAACTATAGAATACATATATTGCTAATGCATGATATCCTGCTCACTATTGCAATTATAATGCTGCTCGAAATGCAGTTACGAGAAGGAATTGCATAATATTTAGAATCATTGATTGAAATCGATGATGAAAAATAAATTATATGAAAAGAGTCGTGATGTTCTATTATTTCAGTCCTTTAGTTATTGTATTTCGTAAAATCTATACTTCACATAAATGAATTTACCTCCCAATTATGAAAAAAGATGATTCGCCAAGCGATGAGATGCCGTATTGCGAAGTAAAATATTGAAAAGTATAGCTTTTAAAAAAAAGAAAATATTGAAAAGTATTGTGTTAATGTTAAAACTCAATGCTGGAATAAAGAAAATAAAGATAAATCATAAATACAGGTCATGGGCAAATGTGTAATTCCACTTTCATTTACCGCAGGCGGATCAATTTCTCCCGTGGCTAAATCACTTCCCTTTCTTAATTCATAAAACACTAATTAGTAAACTAAGTAGGCCATACTTGTGACAATATAACGCGATTCATGCAGTACGTGTATATATATGAATATAAGTAGGCCATACTTGTGAAATAAAAAAGTATTGTTAATTCATAAAACACTAATTAGTAAACTATATACCTGCTTGAAAAAAGAAGCCAAGGTACAGAATTGGTGAAGAAAGTCAAGACCGGCGGCTATGAAAGTGATAATGAGAAAAAATAGCAAAACATGGTAGGGTAAATAAAAGAGAGGTAAAAAATTTCCAAAAGGGCATAATGGTCTACTCATAACAAATTTCCGTGTACATATTATTACCCTTAGGCTGGAGGTAATGGCGGGTGACCAACCAAGGTGAGGTGGGCCCCTCACGCGTCAAACCCAAAACCATCACTCCCACTCACGCGCTAGAAGTAAAAAAAAAAGAGGGTGGTTTGGTAACTAAGTTACATTTCGGGTAGTGTGCCCCTTTTTTTAGTCTAATTTTAAAACTACCCGCGTGCACCTCAGGTGTCACACTAAACTCATATCCAAACGCAACTTATCAGCAAATACCCTCATTTAAATGTTACCGTTACATAACCAAATACAACTAAACATGGAGCTTTCCTTAGTTCCCACACCAATATAATTCCAGGGATAGCATTATAGCATCTTTTTTGTTTCTAGGGAAATAAATGAATTTCGACTTATGACAGGAGAAATCTGGTAATGCTATACGATACAATTTAGCTTCCAAACGGTTAACAAAATCCATGGATTCGATGTCATATTTACACAACAGACATCTAAAATAGTGCATATATCCACACCTCTCTGACACCAATTGACAGTATCAACTAATGTGATAAAATTAAACATAAGATTAACGTAAAAACTATATTAATAATGAATCCAAAATTTTTGCATTTACTCTTCATCCATTCGTAACAAAATTTCGGATTCAACAAAATCGAACTTCTTCTTATAAAAGATGGGGAAATATGTTGATATGAAGAGGTCTACCACGAGGGGAAATTGTAGAGTAGCAATAACTGCAATCGGTAAGCAAGCTAATCCATGGTCTTTGATCACAAAAGACAAGATACAAGGTTGCGCAAAAGGCTACCATCATTGCAGTTGCAGAGTTGAATAGTACGCAGAGACCAAGAATTAATCGCCTTGGTAAACTCACAAGAAAATCCTTTTCGGAAAAACGTGTAGTGAGGATTGATAAGAAGACTAATAGTGAAGTAGCAGCTGAAAATAGTGAGATTGCATCGGCTACTGCGAAGATAGTAAAAGCAATTTCTTTTCTAAACAACGGGAGTCCTGTTTCCTGATTGCTTCCACCTGGTACAGTTATCGCTGCTGCAAATACTATTGTGACAATGAGTGCAGCAGTGATGCTGAATGATTCCGCTGTGGTTTTCATCCACTGCTCTCCTTCCTTCACCAAATTTGCGTGCTCCCTTGTAAAAACCATTTCCGGTGTCTCCATGTAGATATTCTCTTTCAGAAGGTGGGTAGGTAACATGAGCTTCTCCATTTCCTAAAGAATTCAGCTAGTTCTAATTTATACAACTAAAGAGCAAAATAACATATATGACTATTCACAACCTATATGAGAGGTGTACCTCACGCCATTGGAGCTCACGCTGTAGTTGCAGTGCTGCACCTGTGGTACGGCTGAGTACATATGAAGGTGCTAATCTTCCAGCAAAATGCACCAGATTGTTCTTGAAAGAATCAGTCATCGTGCTATAAGATTCCGTACGCTTGATTATTGGATAGAAAAGATTGTATAATTTCTCTGAACGATTTATTACAGCTAACTGAATAATGTTATGCCCTTGTTGATTCTTAAAGTCGATTATATTGTAGGACCGGCTTAGAATCTTTTGGACAACCTTGTATGACGTAC
Organism: Tanacetum coccineum; assembly: GCA_026074375.1. NCBI lineage: Eukaryota > Viridiplantae > Streptophyta > Magnoliopsida > Asterales > Asteraceae > Tanacetum > Tanacetum coccineum. The sequence continues at coordinate 12,022 of BQNB010081109.1, forward strand.
AGCCTCAAAGATCGGTCCACTGTAAATAGGATGGTTGGTATCATTCGAGCACAACGCATCGATTTCATCACATATGAAGTTTAGAATCCCTTTAGCTTTTTTGTATTCTTTTCTTCTTTTATCTAAGTGCTTTATTGGAAAAGCTGCACTTTAGACAATTAAGTTACACATTGGTCATTGAACAGTTGGTTAGTCGGGTGTGGCAAATCTCAAGTAGAAATGAAGTATTATCTCTTACCTATAGTTGCTAAAATCTTCCACAGGTGGAAATACGATACAGAGAAAGGGAGACGAAGCACTGAAATAAGGAGACGAATCAGCTGATATATTGGATAAAGTGCAGCTATTGGGCCTGCACAAGAAGGACAAAGTTAAGTAGATGCAATATGAACTAGTTTCAAGTATATTAACTAATCAGCATGAAACATTTTTCATTATCTACTTACCAAGAAATATCAACACTATATATTTGTCAACAACCAGCTGTAACATGAGTTCTTAAAGCGTCTCATTGACCATGTGATGTCTTCGGCCCATTTATACAAAAAGTTGCAAGAATCCAAGAGCAAAGAAACTCTCCTGAGTACTATTTTCCCATGGGCATGCTTCGAAGCTGCAACACATAGATTGTAGTACATATCATCACCAGTGAATAAATGCTTTAATGCCTAGTAAGATATATCTTTCTATGAAAGACATACATGGATAGATCAATTCTTCTCTGAATCCAAGCTTTTGCGGGAAATTTATTGCTATAGCCATCAATACCTGATCATCTTTCCTAACCAATTCAGGATATATGTTGATCAATTTCATTGCTAAATCTGCAGACATATGAGAAAGGTTGTGAACCTTTATTAAATTATTCGAATGTTTAGTTTTAAGATGTACTAACTACTCACAATATTGTTTTGTAAAGATAGCAGTAATGAGAAAGTTTACACCAATTTGAACATGGGAATCTGAATAACGGTCTAAAGGAAGGTGTACTGAATCAGCTTCAGAGACTTCTAACAAGTATACGTATGTACTTAGCTTCATATTATAATAAGCACTAAGCACTGGTATGTTATCTTCATTGTCTGATATTTGCAACAATCTTTTTCTCTTCCTTACCAAGAGTTCGGCTGCACATTTATTATCAAAGATTGCGGCAATATGCAGCGCTGTGTGGCCATCTGAATTTCTACTTTCGATATGCTCTTCCTTTTTTATGAAGTTGAGCAACTTTTCAAGGAAGCTATTATGGCCTTCAACAACCGCTAAGTGCAGCATGGTATTGCCATTTTTGCTAATCACCTCTGTCGCTGCATCTATGTTGTTTTTCAATATGGCTTTTGCTTCCCTCCAACACCCTTTCACAGTAGCGTTCCTCAACGTTGTGTTGAGAGTTTATTTTTCTTGTTTTTACTTTTGGATATATTATGGATACTGGTGGAGCGGAACCTGCATTTTATTTGAAATTATCAAGTCAGTATTTGGTTTCTAATTTAACAATCAAGTAAATGCGTACCTATTTTGGGATCGTAAAAGTATTCTAGTTTCGCCCAAACGTCTCGTGCAGATTCATATCCTACAACATTCTTGAGTACCTCTTCATTTAGCGAACCGTAAATTCAACCTTTAAGAAGGCTGTCATATTGTTTAATGATCTTGATGCTCTTAGCCTCCGGTCTATCAAATTTGGCATCAATAATGCCACGCATTAGCTGACTCTCCATGAGGCAAAGCATCTGAGCCTTCCAGATATGGTAGTTATATAGGCTGGAAAGCTTCACTGAGACAAAGTTGAAGATATTAACATTTGATGCCTGCATATATTTCAAGTCTTCCATTGGTTGTGCAGATACATTAAGTGAATCGACTACCTCCATTGACTTATTACTAATACGTTTTGATGGATACAAACGATGTTCTTCTATCTCCATCGTCTTGCTTTTTTTTAGTTTGGATGGAGATGAAACAAGTTTTTTTTTGTTGAAGAATTACAGAAGTGTAGATGTATTTAGTTCCAAGGTTCATACCCTCTTTCCTCCAATCCAACCCCTCACACGTTCTAGAGGTATCCTGATGTGTGCATGTTAAAAAAAAGAACTATAGCTGACTTCTGCATAAGTAAATGGAGTCATAACCTTACCAAAAAAGTTGGTTACTTTAAAAAAAAAGCATTTGCTTGTTTATCTTAATCTGTTACAACTTAATTAGCTAAACGAGAACTCTATTCGAGTCATGGTCTGAAACTCTGAAAGTTTTGGTTCTGGTTCAGTTCAGCTGATCTTGTCTAGTTTTTGTGCCATTGCGCTAAACCTATAACCCTTTTAGATGCTGAAACCTTATAATAATTCTGTTGACCTGCATCTTGGATCTGAATCACATGATGCATCATAGATCTATCCATTCTTCTCCCACGTTTATCGCCCAAAGTTGACTTTAGATGCTTCGTCTTAGAGCATGTGTAGTGTTAATGCATTTTACTTTTTTACTTTCGATTTCAAAACGGGTTAATTTCAAGTAGATGAGTCGAGACTTGGTCATTTTGTGCATCAGCACCTACAGAAAATGCTCTTATGGTCTTAAAACAAGCATAATACTTCTGTCATAAGAAATAGATAAAGACTATGAAATACTTTAATGAGTCAACTATTTAAACCTTATAGTATAGCAGGTGAAAACAGCATAAAAAATCTATTGACATCAAGAAGTCTTGTAATTTTCTCTCAATACCTATCCTAATTTACACAAGGTGATTGTTTTGATGACTTCAAACTGTACAATCTTACTAGTTGTAGTCATTCCTTTAGCAGCCATCATGTTACATCTGCTAGCTTCCATATTGCAAAAGATTTGTTTCCTCTCGGCTTAAATCTGTATGGTCTGATTATATTAGAGCTAAGCATCATCTTTCCTTTATGTTTCTACTATAGAGAGATCTTCAACATTGTTTTAAAAAATATCCGTTAGCTAATTTTGTTAAACCACAATCAATTGTGTGTTGACATACAAAGTTTAATGACTTTCAGCATGTTACTTAACCAAAACCGAACAGCACAAAAGTGGTTAACCAAAACCCAAACATTATTTATTTAAATAGCTCAATAAATCATTGGCCTTATAACAAAGAAAGAAGTTTGACTGATAAAAAGTCAAACCCCATTTCGTGAGAGTGTAAAATTGTTAGGCTCAGATCTGCAAAGATGAAACCGGAATAAAATGGGTATCCAAACCCGCCATGGCTGCAAACACGATTTAAGTCGGGTTGCCCCGCCAAGATACGGGTCGGGTTTCACCTAATAATTATCCGGTAACCTTTGTATGCTCGGAACATAATTATATCTTCATCGCCTTTCACATAAGCTCATTTTCTGTGGCTTATAAGCCGATCATATAAGCTTAAACAAACATCCTTTTAAAAAGGAAGACAACGGACATTTTGGTCTAGTGGTAAAAAGTACCACAAAACAGCGAGAGGTCGTGGGTTCGATTCCCGGTAAATAAATATTAGCAATATTTATAGATTCTTCTTCAGCTTCAATTTCTGTTTGTGCTTATGATGTAATAAGCTATTAAAGGGTTGTTGATTGAACGGGGAGTGAAATCATTGGCTCAAACATACATCGATGATGATGTGGCAAGATAGTGACGTGGCAACCACCCTTTTGAAACCTACCGTCACTCTCACCGGAGGCCTCATTCAGTTTTTTCCGAGCATTTTTCCCCAATCCATATAACTGTGTGTTTTTCCTTATATATTTTTCCTTTTGGCCCAATTTTTTTTTTTTTTTTTTTTGCATTTAGGTTAGTGTTTACTAAATTAAGTGAAAAAGATACGTGAGTTGCTTAGTTTTTTTTCGAAGGATTTATCCCTTCATCTGCAAACTATATCTGCAGAAGAATAGTTACATCTAAAGTCTTTATCTGCATGAAAAATAACGTTTGTTTTTTGTTTTATTGAAGTACTTCTTTCATTCATTTTTTTTCTTTATCTTTTTTTCACTAGTGTTTAGAGGTGGCAAAACATTTTATTTTTACGTTTTCCTCTGTTTTTTATGTTTTCGTTCATTTTTTACGTTTTGACCTTTTTTTAAGTTTTCGTCTGTTTTTTACGTTTTCATCCGTTATTTAACATTTTCATGTTTTTTTACCTTTTCCTCCGTTTAATACGTTTTGTACGTTTTTTTACCTTTTTGTCCGTTTTTTACGTTTTCGTCTGTTTATTTACGGTTTCGTCCATTTTTTACGTTTTCGAACGTTTCTTACGTTTTCGTCCGTTTTTTTACGTTTTCGTCTGTTTTCAGCTGTTTTTTTACGTTTTCGTACGATTTTTACGTTTTCGTCTGTTTTTTACGTTTTCGTTCGATTTCATCCGTTTTTGTCTGTTTTTCACGTTTTCGTATGTATTATTTTACGTTTTTGAACGTTTCTTACGTATTCGTCCGTATTTGCACATTTTTGTTTGTTTTTTTACGTTTGCGTCTGTTTCCGCACGTTTTCGTATGTTTTTTACGTTTTCATACTCTTCCGATGAAAGTGAACGAAAATGTTAAAAACGGACAAACACGTACGTAAACGTAAAAAAACAAACGCATACGTAAAAATTGGACGAGAACATAAAAAACGGACGAAAACGTAAAAAACGAACAAAAACATACCAAATGGTCGAAAGCGTAAGAAAACGAACGAAAACGTAAAAAATCGGCCGAAAACTTAAAAAACGGGCGAAAACGTAAAAATACTTACGAAAACGTAAAAAACCAGACTAAAACGTAAGAAATCGAAAGAAAATGTAAATAAACAGGCGAAAACGTAAGATAACGTACGAAAACAGGTGAAAATATACAAAAATAGAGGAAATCGAAGGAAAACGAACGAAAACAGACGAAAACGAACGAAAAAGAGATGAAAACGAACGAAAACTTAAAAAGGCGGACAAAAAGCGAAAGAAAACGGATGAAAACGTACCAAAATGGACGAAAGCGTAAAAAAGGATGAAAACATATAAAAAACGGACGAAAACGTAAAAAACGGACGAAAACATATAAAAACGGACGAAAACATACCAAAACGTAGAAAAATGGATGAAAACGTAAAAAGATGGACGAAAACGTATAAAGACGGACGAAAACGTATAAAAACTGATAAAAACGTACGAATACACAAAAAGGTAAAAACTTGGGTCGTGGTGGTGGTGGGAGGTGGTGTTGAAGAAGTGGAAAGAAGTGAAAGATTATGTCTGAAATATTGAAGAAGTAAGAAGTGCTTTTTAGCACTTATGTCGACAAAAAAACAAACACACTTCTTTGGTAACCTCTTCCCTCCTGCAGACAAAAGAGGCAAGAAGTGCTTTTTTTAGAAAAACAAACGAAACCTTAATTAGCTTCTTAAAGGGGGAGAGACAAGCTTTAATGCCTCTCTCAATTAAAAGGCATTAAGGTTTTGGGCCCACTTTTCTTCCCAACTAAGAAGAAATCCATTGCCTTAAAGGGTAAATTACAAATCATGTCTTTAAAGTTTTCGTTTTTTGCAAAATCGCTCATGATACAAACTTTTTACGTTTGCGTCTGCTTTCGCACGTTTTCGTATGTCTTTTACGTTTTCGTACGCTTCCGATGAAAGTGAACGAAAACTTATGTACCTCACGTGCCCTGCACGTAAGGGCATTTCCGTTATTTCCTTCTTCCCGCCAACTAGCTCACCCGGCCAACTACGATTTCTAATGGTTTTACTTCTTTTAAGGACTAAATTTGCAATACAATAACTTCAAAGTTTCCAACATACAATCCTATTTAGTAATCCTTAGTTATGACTACACTCACTACACACACACACTTAAGAACAAATCCTCTATTGCCTTAAACTCATTTGTGATATCATGTCTTGGTGTCTTGACATTGTTTATGCCGCTAACTAATTTGTGATCTCTGAAATGATGGTTTGAAATTACTAGAGAGAGATTGCCGAAGACATGTAGAAGGCAACAAAATTAATGAACGCGTGCCAAAAGTTGATTGAAAGGGTGATGCGTAGGAGGAGTTAATTGTTGAGCTCAAAAACTGCAATACGTCTAGAGTTGCAAGGGCGAATGTCACCAAGCTTAAGAGACCTCAAATTGCCGATTTACGTAAGTCCAAGATCTTGATGAGAATGGTTATGGAAACCCACAACAAGATTGTTGACAAGTTTGAGTTTGCAGCAAGTCAGAAGGAGATATGAGGTGGTTGGTTATGAAGGCTTGGAGGGTTGATGTGTGTAGATAGGGGTTGGGGTATTTTGCGAATGGCAAGTCTTCTAGCTTAGTGCCATGGTATCTTAATAGTGTGCATTAATGAATGGGTCGTTTGATCCTTCCTTTAATGGTATAACAAGCCTCTTAATAAGTTGCCTTTTGTTTCATTTTTGTGTTCAAGATATAGTTTTACGTTTCTATAATGTTTGAGGTGTATCGCAAACATAAACATTTGCCACAAGAATTACTAATCTAAAAAAAATTAAACTTGAAAATGATATTAATGGAACCATAAACCATGCATATACTGAAGAGAAGAAAATAATAAAAAAACATCGAAAAGCCCAACGCACAAGTCCGACCACCTCCCTTAGACCAATCTAATCTCCTAGATAAACCCTAATTTGTTGTGAATGGAAAGCTGCAAACTGACAATCACTTGTCTTAATTCCATCATCCTAATTGCATCATTTGCTTTGCAACTCCTTATAAAACTATAAACTTTTATAAGAACCCAATATAAACTTTTGTTGTTCAAGTTCTTACATCAAGGCCTCCCTTTCGTTAAAACTAGCCTGCCATCGTATTGAGTGTCTTTAAAAGGTCTTTTTTGGATAAAGGGTTTTCCCGGTAAATTTTATTACTCCAATAAACAGTTATGTACAAAGGATGAGGTGAATCTCACATCTCCGCCTGTTACATAGGCAAAACTACTTCCTTAAAGGAATGTACACAACGTGACTAGACTACAAAAGAAACAATAATTACTATTTCTTCTTACGCCCTCGAACTTTGATATTCAAATTATCGCATATAGCTTGAATCTTGTCAGGATTATCTTGGCCTTCATACATATCATCATCGTATGGGTCAAAGTCGTAGTCATCATTCTCATAAGTTTCCTTCCATTGTTCCAGCAGACTATTAGTACCATACCCAACCTTCTTTGAAGCCAAAAAATTTACCATTTCGTTATCAACTGATGCAACTTCATCCTCACTGTCATGATCACCCGAAGAATCAACATGTGCCAAAGGTTTACCCTCATCATTCACAAGAGTAACATTCCCATCAATAATTAGTCTTTCAATTTTATCAATTTTTTCAACAATAGGGGTAGTACTAGTACTACTAGATTCCACATTCTAGAATGAGGATCCACTAGAATTGGTCTTTTTTTAGCCAGATTTGAAGTCCCACCATTTATATCCAAATAAACATTATTTTCAACCAAATTAAGCACATCAAATGAGTTTAAATAACTGACCTCTATTGTAGGCTCCATATCTTTCTTCTTATTACCACTAGTGTTGACATTATTCTTTTTAGAAACATGTCTATACACTTGTTTGACTGGCTTAAATCCCACCTTAGGACCAACCAGAACACCTCTAGGAGCTTGGCTAGGCTTCTTCATTTTCTTCACGGCAACTGAGAGTCTATATTCTTAGGACACTCATCCTGAACATGACCAAAGACCTTACAACACGCATACATGAGTGCGTTTAAAAGGTCGTGTAAAACATGTATGTCTCTTTTAGTCTCTTCATCCATTTTAATCAACATCTAGTCGCATAGCTTTGTAAAGTTTGATCAGATGACCAAATCATCAAGAACATGGAAACGAGACATGATGGATTGTTGATAGAAATGTTGGATTTTATAAATCTATTAACAATTAATCATCACAAGTAGGCAACAGAAGACAATAAACATGTATAGAATTATATAATTAACATAGGATTAAGAATTGCATACCTTTTAGCAATAAAAGCAAACAAACTTAATTATTGAATACACGCGTGTGTATAAAGCTTATAAATACGCAAACCACCAAGATCTAAAATAATATCTCTCTATGACTAACACACACAATACGTTCTTAGCAAACAATAAATTATGCTAGTACTAGTAGTGATATAGCAAACGAACCCTTCAAATCTTGAACAAGCAACACACGAAACACCTGTTTTCAGCATCAGTCTTGTTTTTCCAAATCCATTTGGCTGCGATTATGTTTCTGCCAATATGACATTCGACAAGTTCCCAAACATCAAGGCGTCTGAATTGGTTAAGCTCATCATGCATGGATTTAATCCAGCTGGCATCAAGCATAGCCTCCTTGATATTTTTCGGTTTAATTATACTTACTGTTAATGCGTACATACAAACTTCTGCATCAGTTTGAAGTTAGTTTCTTGTCATTACAGGTTTTGAGGGATCACTAATCACTTGTTCAATTAGATGATTCTTAGTCCACCTATCACTTGAGCGATGTTTTTGATGAAACTCGTGCATATTTGATGGATCTTGATATGTTGAAGATGACTCAGCTTCTTCAAACACAGAAGTTGGAGGTGCATTGTAGAACACATTTCCATCAAAATCTGCAACGTCTTCTTGAATGAATTCATTAGCATTTTCATTCAAGACTGAAGAGTTTGGTTCAGTGGCAACTTGTTCTGCTGACGAAGATACTATTTGAGGAGCTGCATCTTCTTCAACGATGATGAAGAAGCGTGTGCGGTATCAAGAGTATTTGTAGCAGAATTATCTGACACTTCTTGTAAACTCGTCGCATAGTATTCTTCATACAAAGGACCAAACAAATTATCCAAGTCTGATTTTGAAGGTATTGATTATGAATCTTCCGATGAATCTTGAAAATTCATGTAGTTCATTCCGGGTTCTAAATTGTTGCATTCAGAAGCCATATCTGTGAGTTCATCAAACTATCCAATAAATATATCAAGACATGGATCATTTCCATTATCTTTTTGGTTCGGCGGTTGTAGATATAAAATCCTCTTGATGACTCAAAATATCCAATAAATATACCAATGTCAGCCTTTGGTTTCATTTTCCCAAGATCATCATGATCATTTGTTGGATAGAGAGAGATCCAAACACATGAAAGTATTAAATATTGGGTTTTCTTCCTCGAATCAGCTCATAAGGAGTCTTATTGTACCATGTGTGTACAATAGAGAGATTCTGAGTAAAACAAGTAGTAGCAATAGCCTCAGCCCATAGAAATTCTAGAGCTTTAGAAAAGATAAGCATTGTTCGAGTAGCCTCGACAAGTGTACGATTTCGAGGTTCAACAACACCATTTTGTTGAGGCGTTCGAGCAATTGAAGTTTGATGAACAATGCCTAACTTTGCATAAAATGCCCGTAATTATCGTTCTAGAGACCGATAATTAACGATATGCAATATTATGGTACGTTTTTCGTATAACATTCATAATAGAATTGTTTGGGTAAAAATAAAAAAACGATATGCAATATTGTAATAATTAACGATATGCAATAGTGGCCTATTAAAAAAAAGTTATGGTTTGGGTCAAAATAAAAAAGTCCAAACATAATATTAGTAAGTCGATTCACGTTATAATGACGGATAGTTATAGTGATATTTTTGTTACATGAAATGTTACACAAAATATTAAACCAAAATATCACTACATAAAATGCTATGCACAAATACTCGTCTAGTAGATGATTAATGTAATAATAAAATTTGACAAAATAACTTGTTATTATGATTAATGTAATAATAAACGTGATAATAAAACTACCAACAAAAAATAAACTATATAATTCAAATCGAAAGAACTTGACGTAATTTTCATTCCCAGTACCTAATTACAAATTTTCATAGAGGTATCTTATTAAGACCCTCTCTAAATGACCATTTGTACCTTTTGTGTTTTTTGATTTTTTTTATATATATTTTGTTTATGTTAAAAAACTATGAAACGAAAAGTGCAGAAAAAATATAAAATTTATTAAGTCAAATGTACATTTCACATCATCAAATTCGATCGTTCTTTTTTTAAATAAAGTCGCATGATATGAGTAGTTAGTGAAACATATATTCCTATTTACACATAATCACGATAAAGAATAAATAACACTCATGAGTCACATTTGAATCAAAATACTACAATATATAATATCATTTTGGCCTGTTCGGGAACAGGAACTAATGGAAGATGAAAACATAGAAGTTTGCGGGGGAATAAAGAAAAGAAATTTTGACTAATATTCGTCGGTGTACATGGGCAACGATCGGGTATATTTAAACTGCTTATGCAGATTTATATCGAGTATTTCGAATATCAATGTCTACTCGTTTACTTTTAAAGGTTTACTTCACTCGCAAATACGCAGATAAATAGCAAACAGTATAAATGTATTTCTGGGACCTAAATACAAAAAAATGAGTTGATAATCATACCCCTAGTCGGCGAATATAGTATGCAATTTGTCCACCGGCTATATCACCAAGCGCTGCGCCTAAGATTGATAAAGAACCAAACACAAAATCTGAAACACAAACGAAACAAATTAGTCTCAAATTCACAGTGGCGAAAACAATCCAACACTCAAATACAAAAATTGACGCCAACACGGAGCGTGCTATAAAACCAATCTAGGGTTCAATGTATATAAATTAGGAATGATTGAAATACCATTAACCGTGTCTCAATTACGTATTGATGTCTGTTATACTCCTTATGCACATCTTGCACTTAAACAACATCTATCTTTACCAACCTAATTCTCTTATTTTATAGCTCTCGTTCGCCTAATTCTCTTCTGCTTGATTCTCACCAGCCTAGACAAAATTATAAAAAAAGCACATCTTTAAATCTGGAAAAATAAAGTAAAAAGGAAAAGCTCGAAATTGCTTACCAATCACCACCAAGAGGCTGAAAGTTGGCATTGTGTTTGGCTTCCCTAGTTGCAATCTGCCAGGCACGCCATTACTGCAATGTAACATAATGGGTACCATAAGCAATCATCACAATGAATATAAACATATACGGTTGCACACAAATTGGCCTATTCTTGTTCGGTGTCCGGAAATCAGAAAGAAAAAAATGCTTAACTCTTAATTTTTCACTAAGTAAA